>CAKNYM010053703.1:389148-414986 GCA_932195095.1 Andricus curvator | reverse complement strand
TTAAAGAACCATGATCGTAGCTTCCGGAGCCTACAACTTCTTACATAAAAAAAAAAAAAATAATAATAAATCTTTATTGAGTTCGTAACAAGAAGGATATATACATGGTAGTTAGAGTTAACATAAGAACCCAAAGGGCGAGGTACAGCTTAAAGCTGCTTTCAAACCTAACCCTCCTAAACTAATTTAAACTATGAGTAAACTAAACTTAAAAAATTATGGCGTCAATATATAGTTTTCTAGATTATTGCAGAAATATATAGAAACTGATTGTAGTACCATAATGCGAAATACTCTAGAACTTATATTAAAATACGGAACTTAAAGATAAAAGAAGACAAGAATCAAATTGCTCAAAAGGAAGAGACAATTCATGTTGCCGTGCGAAGGCGTTCACTTGTTTCTTTCCTTACAGTGGGGATGGAATAGGAAGCCAGCGGGTTTTTCAAGCTGTTTAAGAGGCGCGGAGCAGCGTAGGAAAAGATGGACTCCCCTTTCGATGTGTTCGCTCGCGGGACATATAGCTTGCCATCGGATCTCATTGCAAGAGATTTTCTAGCTCGCTTATCTTCTACAAATGACAATATATCAAATAAATATTCCGGAATGCCCTGCGAGAGGACCCTGAAAGAGAGAACACATAGTTGCACTTCCCATCTGTGCTTCATTTTCAGCCAGCCAGATTCTTGCCAGGCGGGTGTAATATGGTCGCATTTTCTAATTCCATACGTGAACCTGAGGCACGCATTTTGCACCCTCTGTATCCTCTCTCTCAGAGTGTTACTCAGAGTGTTACAGAGTGTTACAGAGTGGCACTCAGGCAAGGGCCATATGTCGTATACGCATATTCAAAAAGGGACAGCACCAATGACTGACAGAGCAACAGTTTCACCCTGAGTGGAAGGGAGCGAGGGAAAGGATAAAATTTTCTTAAACGCAGATACGCCGCTTTGATTTTAGTGGTTACAAGATCCTCGAAACTCCAACTGGATTGCATTTTAAGACCTAGATTTTTCGCTTGAGCTACGATGGACAACAAGGATCCGCCTATCTCAAAGTTGGGCAAACGAGCATCTTTAAAGTTGCCTATAGGAAGAACAACGGATTTAGCAGGGTTAATAACAAGAGCTCGATCTTCAGCCCACCTCGCGATGAATTTCAAAGCCAGGGACAATACTGCGGTACCTGCATCTAGATCGTCCAGTTTGCAGCGGACATATACCTGTGTGTCGTCCGCATACATATAGATTGTGACTTTCACTTTGTCCCCGGATACCACCTACAAAATCGACAGGAATTTCTTCAAGGGCTCTGGAAGGTCGTTGGTGTAAACAGAGAAAAGAGGCGGACTAAGAACGGCACCCGGTGGGACTCCTTTACTTAGTGGTCGGATGGGTGACGATCGAGAGGTTAAGGTGTTCGATATTTCAACTCGCCGGCTTCTATTCGAGAGAAAGCCACTAAACCAAGACATTTCTTTCCCAGAAATTCCCTCAGATTTCAGTTTGGCTAGAAGAAGTTGGTGATCGACGGTTTCGGACGCCCGAGTTAGATCGAGTAGGGCTAAAATAGTGATTTCCGAACGGTCGAGTGACCGGCCTATCTCGTCTGAAACATGGAGCAGGGTTGTAGCCGCCGAGAAACCTTTCCTGAAACCGGACTGGTGATTTGAGAGCATCCCATTATTGCTTATGTATGGAGAGAGCTGTTGAAGGCAAATTTTTTCCAGGATCTTTGACAGGTAAGGAAGAATAGTAATCGGGCGTAAATCCTTGTAGGAAGTTGGTCGGTCACATTTTGGAAGAGGGCGGACAATGCCCACCTTCCACGCTGTAGGGAATATCCCTGTTCTCAGAGAGGAGTTCACAATATCGAGTAAAGCAGGTAAGCAAGAGGGGACACAGAGGAGAATCGCGGAGCTATTTATACCATCGGATCCGGTAGCCGTAGATTTAATAGATCTTGGATTATTTTGACAGATGCCGTTGCTGGAGGGAGGGTATCAAGGAGGAAGTTGTTGATCTCCGTTGAATCAAGGGGAAGGTCTCCCCACGAGCATATTCCCTGCCCAGACCAGACTCCCGCTTGATTAACCCTTTCCCAAATTCGCTTAGATGAGGGCCTTTCCGGGAAGCTAGACAGAAAACCGACCATTTCGCGACGCATGGCCGCCGTTGTGAGATTACGGAGGTAAGTGTATTTGGCGTGATTGGGGTCTGTTCTTTCCCTTCACCATTTGGATCGTGCTCTATCCCTGGCTCACGACATCTTTTTGACCGCATCTGAGAACCACGGAGGTTTGGGTCTCGCAATTCTGAATTTTTTAAGTGGGCAAAAGGAGTATATCAAAGATAGGACAGTTTGAGAGAAGCAGTTCACCTTGTCGTCCACAGTTTCAGCCATGTGTACAATGTCCCAATTCGCCGCTCTTGCCGCCATATCGAACATATCTGTATCTACTCTTTTGAAATCCCTCCCAAAGCGGAATATACCCGGCCTATAGACGGTCCCCACATCTTGCATGCAGAAAACCATTTCGTGATCAAACGGTTTCGACAATTTAATGACTCCAGAATCCGACGGCTGTAATTTTTCACTTATCAAGATTAGATCGATTGTCGAAGAGGAATTATCCGTTGTACGCGTAGGTTCGTCGATAATCTGATTTAGGGCAAAAAAGCGAGTGAGATCATTTAGCTTCCGCCAACCCGGCTGATCCGTGCGAGAGACATCGATATTGAAATCTCCTGCACATAATATATAGTCCGCTGCACCACTCGTACGAATCAGCACGTCCTCCAAATCGTCGTCCCAAACAGCATTCGACTTACGACTCCTGTAGACAGCTACGAAGCCAATTTTTATTTTTTTCAGATGTATTATCATTGCGCAGATGTCTACAGGGATATCCTCTGTCAAACGCCCCCTAAGACGCATCGAATCATCGACTAACAAATCGAACCGCAGGTCTTCTCTAATATAGATAAGTACGCCTCCCCCTTTACGAGCAACAAGGCTCCTTCGGTCCGTTCGTATCACATTGAAGCCATTAATCGCCACCGCTGAACTGGGAATTTCTTTATGGAGCCACGAATCGGAGATAGCTATATTATCTAAATTATGTAGGTAAATTAGGTCTATAATATAATTCAACTTTGGTAGAAGAGATCTAGCATTAATATGTGCTACAGGTAATGATCGTAAATTATCATTATGAGCTGACGTTTATTTAAGACCCGGAAGTGAGACATCAAAAACAGTAAGAGGATTAACAGAGAAAGACGTCGGTACCAAAGGGAGCCCCAAACTAATGCTACTAGAGTCGCACGAGTTGCTGTAATATGAACTGGAACAGTTTAAGCCAGATAGAGTGTTTAACATACCGGTAGTATCTGGATGTCTTAGGTTAGGGCACGAACGTTGTGGAGAAGAGCCAGTGGTGCCTGAAAGTCTAAGCTGAGAGTAGTATTGCGACAAAGAATCAGGCACGTAGTCATTAGTTGGCTGGTTTAAGGAGGCAAGTCAGGACTGAGCTGACGAAGAGTCTGAACTAAGGTGAGTTTTCAAGAAAGAGTCAAGGTCCGCACCCTCTGGGACCCTCACTGGTTTAAATGAAGCATCCTTTACATCTCTGATCCAGACTGATTTCCTGAAGATCCATGCCTTGCCGTCGAGCTTTCCATTACGTATCTTTTCTTTGACTGACTTCAGGCGTAAGTAACATTCTATTGATTGGTTTTGGTTCACGTGTACTGCCCCTTCCTCCAAGTTAGAATCAATTTCGTGGACCGTTAGTGATTTTTTGTTTCTTATCTTGGAGCAGATCAGGTCTGAGCGAGCCCTAGCATTAGAGAGCCGAGCGATTATTGGTTTTGGCTAATTTGTAGTTTTGGATGGAATGCGAAAGAAATCTTCAATGTCCCCCTTGAGTAGTTTGGAGCCGGTCAAATCCCCAATTTTTTCTACAATACTCGTGAGATCTTCGTGAGCAGACATTGGAAAACCCGTGATAATTACCTCTCTGTCTCTGATCGCATCTTCCAAGCGGGTGATCCTTTCTCCATGTAAAACTTTGATGTCTTCGATGGCTGCTTTCTGAGCGGAATTATCTTCAGCTAGCTGCTCTTGTGAAGCTTCAACTTTGGAGATTCTGGAACACACCGACTCAATTTTGCTCAGAAGGATATCGTTTTGAACGGTGATAGATTGAAGTTGAGCCGAAACAGAAGCTGAATCAGCACTTTGTAGTTTCAAGTTTTCACTTGTTTTCTCTCCAGTTGCTTCCACTTTATCGAGGCGGTCGCAGATGAAATTTAGTTTGGCTAGGATCATTGCGGAGACATGATCAGGATCAACAAGAGGTTGGCTACTGAGGGTTTTGTGACTGCTGAGTAGAGTATCCTCCGAAAGAGCATTGCGGTTGGAAGTTCCTAGAGAGTGAGAGGCTGGGGCCCCTTCGCCAAGAATAACATCGCTCGTGGAGAAGGAAGAGACTTTGGAAGCCTCATCAGCAAAGCTGAAGCTGGAGTGGCACTGTCTACAGACCGTAAGTACTTTTTGCTTGTGAGGGATCTCGTAGAACTCAATACATTTCGGGCGGTAGGCTTTAAGCTGATGTTTTTAAGGTCGGTATTCGGCATTTTAACGAAAAAATAGCGTTTCTGTTCATAAATGCATAACAGGGATAAAGATCCCTTCGCGCAGGCAACCCGATCTACTCCCGTGCCAAGCACAATAGTGTAGAAGTATATCGGTTCCTCTCCCGCTACGCTACCCAATGAAAACGAAACCGTTACGTTAGCGATAACCACAATAAGCAACACTCACCAGACTTTAGAAGGCAAATTATGAAAGACGATGGAAAAGCTGTACACCGCCGATCATATACCTTATCAAGAAGTAGACGCCTACTTCAGCACCACCAAAGCACCAATAAAATAGTCAGTTTAGACACAAGAAAGTCGAAAATACAGGAGCCGACAAAAAATTTAAACCGCACAGTTAGCCACCCAGCGGCAATCAAATTCTGTAAAAAATTGACCCAATTCGTTGAAAAATAGCCAAAAACAAATTGTGTCTATTTCTTGAAAAATAGCCAAACTTTGAATATGTGAATGCAAATTTTTTTAATAATTAATAATGATTGTAAATGTGCAAAATACCGGAGGAAAGACTTATTGGAATTACATACTTTGTTGTTTCCGTCAGAAAATTTAACCTATTCCTTTAAAAATAGCCAAACTCTGAATGTTTATGAAAATGTTTGAATAATTAATAATTATTGTGAATTTTCAAAGTACCGTAGGAAAGACTCATTGGAAATACATTCTTTGTTGACTCGTTGAACAAATTGAGCCTATTCGTTGAAAAATAGCCAAACTTTGAATTTTGTTTATGTAAATTGTTTAAATAATTAATAATTATTTTAAATTTGCAAAGTATCATTAGAGTTATTGGAAATACATTCTTTCTTGATTCCCTAAACTATTCTTTGAGAAATAGCCAAATTCTACATTTGTTTAGGAAAATTGTTTAAATTATCATTAATTCTTGTAAATTTACAAAGCAACATAGAAAAGAGCGATCGGAAAGGCATTCTTAGTTGACTCCGTAAACAAATTGTGCATATTACTTGAAAAATAGCCAAACTCTGAATATTTTCATGAAAATCTTTTAAATAATTAATAATTATTGTAAATGTGCAAAGTATCGTAGAATAGAGTTCTTGAAAATACATTCTTCCTTCATTCCCTAACCTAATTGATCTTATTCGTTGAAAAATGGACAAACTCTAAATTTTTGTATGAAAATTGATTAAATTATTATAAGTTCTTGTTAATTTACAAAGAAACATAGAAAAGAGTCATCGGAAAGACATTTTTAGTTGACTCCGTAAACAAATTATGCCTATTCCTTAAAAAATAGCCAAGCTCTGAATATGCTAATGAGAACTGTTTAATTTTTGAAAGAAACAAGAAATGAGACCAAATATTAATTTAAATTGTGATTTTTTCTTTAAAAATAATTAGCCAAGGATGAAATCATATTTTCAATTGCTTAAGATTTCAATAATAGTTACAATTAGAAGGACGATATATTCTTTGAAAATGTAACTCAAATTTAAATAAAATAAAATTCTATCCGTTCATAATTTTGTATTGTTAGTTAAACTTAGAAGGATGTAACTGTCTTTGAAAATGTAAATGATATTAAAATAAATTTCTAAATGTTCATACTTTGTATTATTTATTATTCTAATAAACAAATTATTTTCGAAAAAAGTGAGTCTATATAAGTTTAGAAAGAAACATTAAGAAATAAACCAAAATATTAACTAAAATTGTAATTTTTTCTTACAAAATAATAATCCCAGGGAGAAACCATATTTTCAACTGCTTAAGATTTCAAAAATAGTTTCAATTTGAAAGACGTCATAGTCGTCGAAAATGTAACTAAACTAAAAATAAAATTAATTTCTAAATATTCATAATTTTCCATCATCTGTAATTAAAATAAAAAACAAAAACTTGTAGTGGAAATTGTGGACTTTTTTTAATTTGCTAGGAAGCTGTCGAAACATTTAAGAAAAGAGCACAGGATGATTTCATTAAAATGTTTTAAGATTAAATAAATGTTTTCAAAAAACAAAAATGAGCGCCAGTCGAATTCTGTACGATCGCAGTAACTTATCAGTATAAATCTTCTCATCGATAATGTGAACAGATGCGATAATCGTCGCCACTCAGAGGCAATTGCTTCGGCCAAGCCAGGTGTTGACACAACACATGCGCAGTAGAGCTAGTTACGATGAACGATCAGCGACTACATACCTACTTTTTAGTATAGGAATGATGAATTTTCTACCAAAAAAGACAATTTTTTAACATATAAGTACAGAGAGTTTGAAATAAAAAATATACATGTTCATCCAAAAATAAAATAGTTACATTTTTAGTTAAAACCTTCAACTTTCAACGAAAAATAAACGAATTTTCAACAAAGTAGTTAAATTTTCAGTTAAATAAATAATTTTTGATTTGAAAAAAGAGATTTGCTTACGAATTAATTTAATTTTGAACAACCGAAATTAATTTTCGACTAAAACCATGAATCTTTAACCAAAAATGATGAATTGACAATAAAAAATAGTTTAGTTAACTTAAAGTTAAAAAAAATTAATTTTCAACACACAAAAAAAAAAAAAAATTTCTACAAAGTAGTTTGTATTTTATTACTCTCCCTTTTACAGATTTGAGGGCTACGTACCCTTTACATATTTTACAATTTCACTTAACCACTATACCTTATGCCTAACTTAACCTTTAATCGCTTCGCTTTCTCATTATTTACTAACTCTTACATATTATCTTACAATTGCGCGAGACCTTGCAGGGCTTCCATTTCCTCTTACCATTTCTCTTCAAGCTTTTGTAAATTACGCAACACTGATTTTCCTTGCATATTTCTCTTGTATCAATTTTGGTCTCGATTTTTGTTTTTTCCACCCCCTTGCATTCTCTCTTCCCTATTCTCTTCTAGACTCTTCATCCACTTTTCCCCTTGTCCACAACCGCTCAGTATCCATCTAACTCTATCTACCACGCTCTTCCCCCCTTCCTCTTCCCCTGTACATCTCTCCAACACGTGCTCCCAGGATTCCCTTCCATAACCACATACCCTACACATTTTCATTTCTTCACTCATCCAATATTTACACTCATTCATGCCTTCTCCGATTCTGAAACGTACCAGCCTGGACTATCTGCACTCCTTTTTTAACTTTCCTAAATATTCTGGGACCCCTTCCATCTTAACCAATTTATAACATTTATTGTATTTTGACTCCATAATCTTTTCCCACCTCTTCTCTTCCTGCTCCTTGATTATTTCTGCTTCTACTTCCTGCCACTCCCTCCCCTCGTCACACATTCTACATTCCCTTCTAACTTGCCATCTTTCCTCCTCCCATCTTGAATGTTCCGTGTTTCCTCTCCTCTCCCTATTTAATATTTCCTGCAGGCATACTTGAGCAACTTTGCTACCCTTGCCACTCTTAAGTTTCTCTTCAAAATTCCAGACCCTTTTCCTCTGCCTTATCACCAATTTCTCTCTCCCTGTTTCTTCTCTCAACATATATCCTGAGCAGTTCCAGCTCACTCCCATAACCCATCTCAGAAATCTCTCTTGCATGTTTTCTACTTTTTTGTACTCCTTCCACTCCCAAATCTCCACTCCATAACACATCACAGACCATACCAGTGAATCAAAAAGCCATACTCTCATCTTCCAGTCCTCTTTGAATCTTCTTTTTCCACTCCCCCACACTTGACCCATCACCTTACTTGCACCTCCCATACTTTTTTTCACTTGCAGATCATTTCCACCTCCCGCTTCGAACCAGAATCCTAAATAACAATATTCCTCTACTATTTCCACCATTTCCCCATTTATCTTCCATCCATACTTTACTTCATTCTTTCTCTTCCTGAAACATACTATCTTTGTCTTCGTCACATTAATTGTCAGGTCTTTCTCTCTCACATACTCTTCTAATCCTTTTATTACCAAGTTAATTCCACTTTCATTTTTTGCCAGAAGCACCACATCGTCCGCGTACGCTAACGAGTATATTCTCTTATTTCCTAGAACTATACCCCCTTTACCTTTTCTTTCTATTATCTCTTCTAGGTCTGCTAACAATATACTAAACAACAACGGACTTAGCGGGCACCCGTGCCTGAGACCTCTCCCTGTATAGAACTCCTCTCCTTTCTGTTCCCCGATCCTCACCCTTGTCTTCGTCTCCGTAAAGAACTTTTTTATCCTCTCAATCAGCTCTTCGTCCACCTCCCTTTCTTTCATTGCCTTCCACAAAACTTTCCTATTCACCGAGTCAAAAGCTGCCTTAAACTCTACGAAGAGTGCTACCAGTTTTCCTTTTTTCTGCCCCAGATTCCTGTTGACTGGATAGTTCAGCACGAAAATGTTATCCACTGTCCCGATCCCCTTCGTGAATCCTGTTTGATTGTGTGGAATACTTCCTTTCTCTTCTACCTGTTCTTCTAATCTCTTCCTAAGCACCTCCCCGTATATTTTATACGTTACTGGCATGAGAGTGATTCCTCTATAATCTTCCACTTTTCTACCCCCTCCTTTCATTAATAAAGGAACTACCAATCCTGTTCTCCACTCCTTCGGCCATCCTTTCCCTCTCCATACTCTATTACAAACTTCCCAAATCTCTTCTCTAACCCTTCTTCCGCCAAATTTCAACGCTTCATTCTCCATCCCATTCTCTCCTGTCGCCTTGTTTCTTTTTAACTTATCAATTGCTTGATTCACCTGCTCTCCAGTCAACTCATTTCCACCTTCCATGTCTCTCTCCTTGATCTCTCTACCTTCCCCCCTCACCTTGCTATCCATCCCTCCTAGCAATTTCTTGAAATATACCGTCCATTTATCCATACTTATCTCTTCATTGATTCCTTTCCATCCACTCCTTTCTCTATTAATCACCTCCCATTCTCTTCCTTCCTTTATTGCTTTCTCTACCTCTTCCATATACCTCGCCTTCTCCTCCGTTCATTTTGTATTCAGTAATTTCTCGTGTTCTCTTTTTCTTTTATTATGTTCCTTTCTGTCTATCTCTCCTCTTATCCAATTCCTCAACGATAACTTCATACGCTCTTTGGTTTTGATGTCCATAGAAATAAAAAAAAAAACAATCAAAATAATCAAAAAACTTTCAAATAATTCTATTTTGAATTATCTGTAATTTTCATTAGTTGAAAATTGAACTTTTAAATTTGGAAGAAAATTGACAATTGAATTTTCAACAGTAAATTTTTAACTGTTCAATTTTCAAAATTACTGACAAAGGCAATAATTTTTTCAAATCGTAAAAAACTATATCTACAGATATTTAAAGAGAAAGGATGCAAAAATAGTCATTTAAAAAAATACATATAATATGCATATATTTCGAGAATGGTCTAAAATCTTGAAAAGTGGTGAAAAAGCTTTTTGTGGATATTTTTATAAATTTCAAAATGGTGAGAAATCCCTCATTCGAATCGAAACAGAAAAGTTAAATCTCCTAATTAATTAAAATCAAAAATTCAACTGTCGGAAATTTAATTTTCATTTTTATTTAAATTTCGAAAGTTGAACAGTTGAATTTTAAACTCTTGCAATTTTAACTTCTGAAAATTCAAGAAAATTCGATTTTCAAAGTCCTCTAACTTCTTGATAATTCAAGAAAATTAAAGATACAAGAAAATCGGGAATTAAATTTTCAACTGTTGAAAATTCAATTTTCAATGTTTTTCAATTTTCTTCTATTTTCAACAGTTCAATTATTAACTGCGAAAAAATGAAGATAATTTAAAACATCTTAATTAGATGGAAAAATTCAGGATTTCAAATAAAATTTGCAGGAATTAAAAAAAAAATTGAAAAAATTGTCCTAATATCCTATTATTTTCTTTCAGTAAAAATCAAAGTTCAGAGTACTATGCATTTTGAAAAAAATTGAAACTTTTTTTTTTTTATCTTTCTTTAGTTTAAAACAATATATTTTCAGTTTTTTACATAGTTATTCGTCAATCTCTTTCAGTCCTTTAATAATTAATAATATGTTTTTATTTATATAATTTTGAAGAATAAAAACCCAGTCTCAATGTTTTAATTTTCTAGTCCTTTATTTCTTGAACTTCATTTGTAAAATAAATATTTTTTCAGTTTCTTATATATTAACAATATATGTTTATTTATATATTTGTGAAGAACACGAATCTAATAATTTTATTTTGAACAATGTAGTCTCTTCTCATTTTTAATTTTTCAGTTATTTTTAATTTTTGCAGTTAATTCAGTTAAATATTCTAACATGGAGCAAAAATTATGAAGTAATAAAGGATGAAAACGAAGATTCTAGAAAAACAGATTTTTATTGATGCAATTTGTTATATTTGCCGAAGCTTAAAATCATGATGAATTGCTCATTATTTACGATCGTTTCTCTTGTGAAATGTTCTTGCGTCAATTAAATCAACATTCCACGTCTTATATAAGTATTTTATATAAAAAGACTGGAATGGAATATTCCTCGTTCTTTTTTTCTAGAAGGTATAAAAAATTCACAACTTATTCAATCATGAAGTGTGCGGTATTCTTATTGGCTCTCTGTGCCTTCAAAGTAAGTTATCCATTTTTTAAATAAATTATCAATTATCAGATTATATAATCAATTTGTAATTTTAACGTGGCATATGGTCACGTTGAATTCGCAAAACCGGAGTAAAAATCACAAGTATGGGAGTGATCAATCATTGAGTTTCTAAAGTATCAAAAATGTGTGGTAAATGAGACGACCACATATTTCAATATTTATTTTATTTTATTAGCTATTTGAATTATAAGATTAATATTAGTATCATGAATCAAAATTAATTTTATAAAATTATATATTTATAATTTCATTATTATATTAATTATATTTTTTATATTATATATTTTATATTGAAATAGTATGGATAAAGTCTATCTAAGGTATAGGTTATATTTCATCTATACTTCATTCTAAATTATAGAGAGATGTTAAATCCAAACTTTGTTAAGTCCGGGAATAATGAATGAAAATTTTCTTGTGGATCAGGAAGAATAATTATATTATGGTATAGAATTCCTGAAAATAAAACAAGAATCTAACGATCAAATTTGGACAACAATAAAAAAGAGGAAAGAAAAATGAGAAGGCAACCAACCACATCCCCTTCCTTCTCTTTTTTCTTTCTTCCTCTTTTTATTTTTGTCCAAAGAAACAAATTTTTGTTTTGTTTTTAGGAATTGCAATAGCAGCATTTTGTGGTGGTTGTCCAAATTTGATCGTTAGATTTTTGTTTTATTTTCAGGAATTCTATACATTATCTTGAGTATTGGACGTTAAATGGGATTTTGAATTTGATTTTAATCTAATTTAAAATTCTTAAATTTGATAATTATATTTTCCAATTCTCAAAAACGACACGTCCAGAAATACATGCTTTGCAGGGTGAAAACTTCATTTTCAAAATTCTATGATTTTTCTTCGACCAATTTTTTTTTCTTGACCATTAACATTCATATACATATTAGAAATTTTCAAATTTATTTATTTTGAACAAAAAAAGTGACTTTCCTACGATAAAATATGACTTCTCAAGAAAATACTTAAATTTTCTACAAAATAATTAAATTCTCTACAAAAAAATTAAATTTTCAACGAAATAGTTGAATTTTCAACCTTAAAAGACAAGTTCGCAACAGAAAAGTGTAATAGTTGATATTTCAACCAAGAAGGATGAAAATTCATTTTAAAAAATGAATTTTAAAATCAAAAAGACGAATTTTCAACAAATAAAGATTTTTCAGTAATGAAAGAAAAAAAATTTCACCTAAATTGTCGAACCTTAAAGCCAAAAGACGAATTTTCGGTACTAAAATTAAATTCTCAACCAGAAAAATATGAATTTTCAGCAAAAAATTAATTTTCAACAAAATAGTTAAATTTTCAACCAAAGAGATAAAGCTTCATTTGAAAAAATTTCAACAGAATAGTTCAACTTTTACCCACGCCGTAAAATTTTTAATTAAAAAAGATCAGTTTTCAAATAAATAGTCAAAATTTAACCAAAGAGATGAATTTTCAACTAAAAATAGGAATCTTAAAAAAAATGATTTCTTAACAAAGTGGTTCAATCAAAAATTTCAAACAAAATAGTTCAAATAAGAAGTAAATTGTTTAAATCAGAAAGACAAATTTTAAAAAATGTAGTTGAATTTTTAATTTAAAAAATATTTAAATTGATTTTTCAAAACAAAATGTGAATTTTTCTCAAAAGGTAAATTTCCTACGAAATAGTTGAATTTTCAACAAAGCAGTAGATTATTGGACCAAAAAGGATAAATTTTTAACAAATAAAGATTTTTCACTAAAGAAATAAAATTTTACCTAAATTGTTGAACCTTCAATCCAAAAGACGAATTTTCTCTACAAAAATTGAATTTACAAACAAAAAATATGATTTCAGCAAGAAATTATTTTTCCACGAAACTGATGCATTTTTACCCAACAAAAATAAAATTTTAAACCAAGGAAATTATTTTTTTTTCCCAAAAAAGGAAAATTTCAACTAAAAAAAAATCAATCTTAAAAAATGGAAAACAGATAAATTTGTTACCAAAGACATAAACCTTCAATCAAAAAAATAAATTTTTAACAATGTGGTTCAACTTTTACCCAAATAGTTGAGTTTTCAATTTAAAAAGATTAATTTTCAACGAAATAGTTAAACTTTCAACCAAAGAGATGAATTTTCAACTAAAAATATAACAAAAAAAAATGATTTCTTAACAAAGTGATTAAACTTAATCTTTCAAATAAAATAGTTGAATACTCAAGCAAAGAAGAAGAATTTTAACCAAAAAGTTGCATTTTCATAAAAAAAAAAGTTTCTACCAAAGCGGATGAGAAATAAGTTTCTACAAAAAAATTGAATTTTCAATCCAAGAAGACGAATTTTTACTTAGAAAGGATGACTTTTCAACAAAATTGTTGAATTCTTTGCACAATCGTTGCATTTTTATCCAAAAAAGATTAAATTTCTTTAAAAACAGATGAATTTTTATCTAAAATAAAATGAAATTTTTTGAAAATAGTTGAATTTTCATCCAGAACAGATTACAGTTGACTTTCCAAGATCAATGTATGAATTTTTGTAACAAAAAATAAGTTTCTAGGAACAAAATTGAATTTTTCATCCAAAAAGACGAATTTTTTCAACCAAAAGGAATGAATTTTTAACGAAATGGTTGAATTCTCCACCAAATAGTTGAATTTTCATCCGAGAAAGATGAAATTTCTCTTAAAACAGATGAATTTCTGATTTAAAAAAAAAACAAATTTAAAAAAAATAGTTGAATTTTCATCCAGAAAAGATTTCACTTCTCTTTTCAACACCAAAATATTAAATTTAACCAAAAAGTAAATTTTCTAAACAATAGTTAAATTTTCAACAAAACAGCAGAATTTTCAACCAAAAACTATAACATTTCAACAAAATTCTTGAATTTTAAGCGAAACAGTTGCATTTTTATCCAAGAAAAACGTAATTTCTTCTAAAGCAGGTGAATTTTGAAATCAGAAAGACAAATTTTCAAAAAAGATTTGAATTTTCAACCGAACAGTTGCATTTTTATTCAAGAAAGATGAAATATTTCTTCTCAAACAGATGAATTTAAAAAAAAAACTTCAAATATATAGTTGAATTTGCATTCAAAAAAGATTCCAGTTCACTTATCAACACCAAAATAAGAATTGTAAACTATAAGTTAATTTTCTGCTGAATAATCGAATTTGTAACCAAAAAGTATGACTTTTTAACAAGATTGTTAAATTTTCAACCAAACAGTTGCATTTTTGCCCAAGAAAAATGAAAATTCTACTAAAACAGGTGAATTTTTAAATCAAAAAGACAAATTTTCAAAAAAAGAGTTGAATTTTCATCCAAAAAAGATTTCAGTTGACTTATCACCAACAAAATATGAATTTTAAACAAAAGGTTTATATTATACGAAAAGAGTTGAATTGTTAACCCAAAAAGACGAATTTTCAACAAAACAATTGAATATGCAAAAAAAAGATGTCTTTTTAGGAAAATTGTTAAATTTTCAACCAAAAAATAAAATTTATAACTAAAAAGATAATCTTCGGGAGAAAGTTTCTGCGCATTTGCAAAAATTACGAACATGAGTGAAGAACCCCCTCCCCCATACCGTAACAACTCGTAACAAAATGTTTCGACCCCCACCCCCCTTGAGCTGTTACGTAATATTTAAGTACGGTCCCTATACTGAATGATAAAAAAACTTATGAAAAAGTTGATGATTATCCTTCAGAATAATTACAAAAAGAAACATTTAAGTTGACCGATCAATGGAGAAAAAAAAGGTTTTCTAGGAGAAAAAATTACTCGAGCAAATTCAATTACTGAAAATACAAACAATGCCAGAATTTATGGATTGCCCAAAATTCATAAAATAAATTATCCACGAAGACCTGTAGTTTCATGCATTAACACTCCTACTTATTTTTTGGCCAAGACACTTAACAAAATTATTTCCACATCCTTACCTAAACCGCAGTCTTTTATCAAAAAATGCAATAGACTTTGAAGAATCTGTAATAAAAAAAATAAATTCCTAATAATCATGTTCTTCTCTCACTTGATGTTCCATCACCATTCACAAACATTCCTTTAGATTTGGTTCCTAAAGCAATTGAAAAGAGATGGAACAATATAAAAAACAACACGAAAATCTCATTGGACAAATTTAAAGATGGTATAAAATTTTTAATGGTGTCAACATTTTTTAAGTTTGAAAACCGTTTTCATAAATGAACATATGGAACGGTGGGTTCTCCAATTTCAGGAACATCGGCTGATATTGTAATGCAGGATTTAGAAGTAGAAATCTTAAACAAATTAACATTGAAAATACCAGTCTATTAGAGGTGCATAGGTGACACTTTTTTGATCATCCTCAGTGACAAAATTCATGAAATTATTGAACAATTTAATTCATATCATCCGAGACTCCCATTTACACATGAACTTGTAAGAAACAATACAATTTTTTTTAATGTTGAGATTACCAGAGACGATAATGGTAATTCAAAAAAAATGGTATCGAAAAAGTAGATATCCAGGTGGGCCATTAAATTTTCATTCTAACCATCCAATACAACATAAAATAGGACTAATAAAAAACATTGTAGATTCTGCAATTACACTATGAGACAAAACCTTTCATAATAAAAATCTAAACATTGTACGAGAACTCCTTTATTATAACAGTTATCCCATGGAATTTGTTGAAAGACATATTACAAAAAGATTAAAAGACATAAAATTCAAACTAACGAAAACAACAATAATCAACACATAATAGCAGACAAGAAAGGAATCATGTCTATAAATTTCAATGGAGACATCTCAGAAAATATAAAACGTTTATTGAATGACTACAAGATTCAAACAGTATTCCGCATTGACTATAAACTTGACAAATATATCACTCTTCGTAAAGACCAATTAGAAATTCTAGATCAATGTAACGTAGTATATAGACTGAGATGCCAATCTGGTAAAACATATGTTGGACAAACAAATCGAACTTCAAGAACTAGAAGAACAGATCATCGTAAAGATATAAATTTGAACGCAAAATACCATAGAGTCATTAGCAAACACTTAATTAAATACCACAATGGTGACAGTAACTTTATCGATTAGAATACCATTGAAGTGTTACATCAAGGATTTAGGTATTATAAAGGATATGTTGCAGAAATGGTTTTTATTAAAAAATGTGACAAAAATATAAACAATATCACTGACTGCGATCATTACAACTCAGCTTATAGTATGATCTTAGAATTGCTGTCATAACCTTTATGTGTTATAAAACATTACAACTATCAGGATTATCTAAAGATTTGATACGCTCCTTACTTTTAGGTGGGATTTGTTGGAAGTAGTAAGAAAGGTATTCGTCAGGGATAATAGATTTTCATCTATGGTGAGCAGGTGAGAAGGAGTTATCTCATGGGATAATAAAAGACAGGAGAGGTAGGGAAACCATAGGAGGGAGTGAGAGGAAATGTTGCTATTTTTGTAGAGGAGGGATGTATGGTGGATAGATTTCGAGGGAGGTGAAAGGAGGGTGTGAGGTGTCTATCTAATAAGATAGAGGGAGATGGCAGGTTGGAAGAGTGATCTGGAGAGTACCAGAGGAGGGAGTGAGAGGATAAATGTCGAGGGAGGTGGAAAGGGGGGAGTGATGTATCTATCTCCTAAGATAGAAAGAGATAGCGAGTTAAGCGGGTGTTTTTGATTTCGATTCTCTCCTGAAAAGAATTTAATTAGCGGAGATTCAATTCGTTAGTGAGTGGGAAAGGGATGAAGTTACTCAGTGTGTCGGCTGAAATGGCTGGTATGCCAGCTGTCTCAGCGGAAACGGGCAGGCTGGTATGCCAGCTAACCCGTTAGCTGAGGAACGAAGGAGGGGGGGGGGAGAATTTAAGTCACTAGAAAAAATTATGTTTCGTTTGATTTTTATTCTTGATCTTTATTTTACCAAGATTTTACAGAGTCGTTATTCTTAAGTGTAGAGTGTTAGTCGCCTCCTAACAAGAGGGTGATGGCGATGCGTCGTCAATTTGCCTCTGGCTGGTTACCAGCTGGAGGATTTTGGCGTCCGAGAGAGAGAGTCCTGTACGAGTTCGTGTTCTTTTTGATCACGGCAATGGCTTACGCGTGGAAACCTAGGACTGGCTACCAGCTGTAGGGTTTTAAGTGAAAGGGCTCTGGCTACCAGCTCCCAAACACTTCTGACGTTCTGGGCCCGTGCGCGCCCTTTTAACGGGGAGGCTGTGTGGGCGTTGCGTGGGAGTCGAGCGGAGAGGGTAGAAAATCGTTGGTGGGAGATGCTCGCGTCGAGCTACACGCACGCTCTACTCGCGACTCTCGCCTCTACTCGCCCTGTCGGCTTGCTGACGTCACTGCTGACGTCACTTCACAGAGTACCTATTTCTCTCTCTCTTACTCGCAGATCTAATTACTAGTTATTATTATTTTAATATGGTCGCCTACTGAATGAATAAACGTCGTCTACGAGAGTGTTTTAAATCTTCCAATAAAAAAGTCTCTATGCGAGCCGCGTATAACAGATTTTATTGTAAATAACAAATTATTCTCAATTATGGACAAAGAATTAAATGAAGGCTATAAATTAACGAATGAATAAAAAAAAATCCTGATTTGATAACATGTGCAGATAAAGATAATATTACAATAGCATTTTTGAAAAGCGAATATAACAAAAAAATGATGACAATTCTAGAGGACACAAATAGTTTCAAAATAATTGAAAACAACCCTCTCGAAAAATCACAAAAATCTACTTTTGAAATTTTAAATAAATTTAGATTGAATGGATATCTTGGGAACACAAATAAAAGTGATATAGATACTGTAAATTCAGTTCTCTCCTTATCTTATGGTCTGATTAAAGCACACAAAGTTGATCATCCATTAAGACCTGTAATATCAACAATAGGTTCTCCGACAAGAAAATTAGAAGAATTACTTAGTAACATTATTAAAAAATCAATTACAATTTCATAAAGCACAGTAAAAAATCGTACAGTTTTTCTTGAACTCATTAAAGGAGTTACAACTCCTCATGATTACATCCTAGCTTCTTCTGATGTAATTGCTATGTTCCCGAACATTCCTTTCGATAAAGTTAAAGAATCGATTGAAAAAAGATGGGAATACATAGAGCTACACACTAAAATTCCATTCAAAAAGTTCATCGAAGCAATCGATTATGTTTTTCATTCGATTTATTTTCAATTTGATGGCAAATTTTATAAACAAAAATTTGGAAGACCAATAGGATCCGTTCACTCACCTATTTTGGCAGAAATAGTCATGCAAGATTTAGAAAATACAGTTTTCAACAAAATGGAAAATTTAGTTAACGACAAATTAGAAAAAGTAGGATTTCAATGCCTTTTCTATGCGAGATATGTTGATGATTCTGTTCTTTGTGTAGAAGCAAGTAATATCAATGTACTTTTAGATTCCTTTAATAGTATACATCCTAGTTCACAATTCACCTTAGAATTAGAAAAAGAAAACAAGCTACATTTTTTAGATTTAACTCTGATTAAAACAGATGATGGTAGAATTATAGCGGATTGGTACAGAAGACCATTATTTTCAGGACGAACTTTGAGCTTTCTGTCAAATCACCCAATACAAATGAAAATTGCGATTATTAAAAATATGGTTGATAGGGCTATAAAATTATCACATCAAAGTTTCCATAAAAAAAATATTGATTCATGCAAACAGATCCTTTTTTTGCACCATTATCCACCCATGTTCATTGAAAAACATATAAACAACAGAACTCATCAGATAAATCAGAAAGAGAACGTTTTATTTAACACAGAGACAAGAGAATTTGATAGATATAACACGGTTGTTTTACCTTATTTCGATAAAATTTCAAAATCCTTGAGATCTTTACTAGGAAAAATGGGTTTACATACAATTTATAGAATTCCATTCAAAAGTAACAGAACTGTTAAATTGGGAAAAGATGTACGTGACAAACTAGAAAAAGAAAATGTAGTTTACAAAATAAAGTGTAGGAGTTGCAAGGCAGTATATATATATATATATATATATATATATATATATATATATATATATTTAGGCCAAACAAGGAGACCACTCAGAATAAGGAGAGATGAACATCAAAATAATTTTCATAGGAATCAGAAATATCATAGTGTGCTGTCGAAACATAGACTCACACATGGCCATGAGTTCTATTGGGACGGTGTAAGAGTCCTATATAATGAAAGGAACCAAAGGAAAAGGGAATTCATGGAAATGTTATACATAAAGAGAGAGGGCAATAATGCAATCAATTTGAAAAGAGGCCTTTCAAGATATAACAAAGCCTTTGACAGTTTTATCGAATTTTTATAGGAAACATTTGAAATTTTTGTATTTTAATGTTCTGTTCATTGGCAATTAAGAACAAGTATTAAAGTGCATGAAAGATTTCCGAAATATTAAGGATTGACACTTATACCGAAAATTAAAAGTTAAAAATTGATCCAAAAATAAAAAATAGTGTAAATAACAGTACGATAAGAAACTTCAGTCTTATATGCACATACGTTACTAATATTAAGCGTAAGCTAGAAATATGCGTTCGTAGTATCCTATAAAATCATACCCTGATGAGGAGATCTAAAGTGATCTCGAAACATGTTGGTCCCAAAAGTCCTTCATATAAAAACAGGTAACCTCCATTGGTCCAGATCATGATAGTCGCCATTTTGTAATAAATGATACGCTAACGAACGTCGGATAGCGGAAAGTGGTAACGCTACACTTGCAGAGCATGCGCAGGAACGTCAACGCGTGACTTTAGTGTTTACCACAAGCCACGGAACGTTATGCAAAATCTCCCTATTATCGGTGATCGATAAAATAAGAAATCTACTTTTATACTTCTGTTGATTTTAATTTTAATATAGGGGCCACCAAAAATTAGTGAAATACATTTTAAATATGTTAACAAAGTCACCAACAATTCACCTAAATTGAATTTTTTTTGTATTATGCATAATAATCATTCATTAAAATAGATGAAAACTCGTAACCTCCATTGCAGTTTTATGGAGGAAGTTTTCTTAGTCGTCACTTTGTGAGTCATAGGGTGAAGTCTATTTATTGAAATAAAAACTAACAGAAGTAAGAAAGTAGATTTCTCATTTTATCGATCGCCGATCATTATTTCGATTTATTTATTTTTACTATTACTTTCAATGTAAGTTCCTATTAAAGATATTATATCTTTGGTTGTCATGACTGACTTTCTCAATACACGGCGCAAAATCAAATATATTTCAATAATTTTTCTACATTTCTAACTTAGTCGCAGATGTTATATGCGAGTTATATTTCGGCCGATATTGTTGTATGTACTATAGTCTACTCGATTAGATTAGATGAATGACAAAATAGTCTCAGTTCGTGGCGCAACCGCAGTGATATAATTATAAAGCTTGAAAAAATATAAAGTAAAAATTAATTTAATTTTTCAATGAAAGTTACACTGTTAAAAATGTTTGCAATTTTAATATACATTTAATATACATTTGTATATTAAATCTAAAACCTAGGTATACGGAATCGCCATTAAGAGACTATGTTATTAAATTTCATATACCGCATATTGATCATTTATCAGAAAAGTCCGATATTTGCACTTTACAAAAATTAAAAACAATTCTGGCAGCAATTTTCAATTATAAATGATCAAAAAGAATATTTTCTCCTAGATGAATGTAAACTACACTGGTTTTTCAGAGACAAGTTCAACTAAACAAATAATTAAGAAACCTAACCTCCAAGCACCTGTACTCACGTTAAAATTCTAACATTCGCAGCGAATTTTAGGAATAATTCCACCCGTACGTTGCACTTTAATTGTAAGTAAGAATTTAGTCGACGAATGTAAGGTTATTGCTTTATTTTTTTAATTTTGACAAGATCTGAAGGTATCAAAGGACTTGTTGTTTTCACGCATTCTGTTTTACCGACTTTAATATACATGTATATTAATTTTACAACATGATGGTATATTAAAATTAATGTACGGTATGTGCAAATGACTTTACTCACATGTATATTAAATTTCGATTAGATTTTTTTAACAGTGTATAATTCCATGCTTCTTATTTTCTGAACTGATTGATTAATTATTTTTTAAAGTTTTTGTTACGTTGTGAAATGACTATATATATGAATTCAATTTTCAAAATGATATGTACATTGTACATATATATTTTCATTTTTTTTTAAAATTATTTCTAAAGTTTATTATTGAATTAAATGTATAGGAATGCAATTTCAAACAAAAAACATATATATATATATATATATATATATAATGTAAAAATTACTTGGATGTTTCAATGAAAATAATTCTGTAATGCTTTTTATGTTATGAACTCGTTAATTATAATTATGATTTTCATAAAAATATATAGTAAACTTTATTTGGATGTTTCCATGAAAATATTTTTTCATTAATTTTTACTTTCTAAACTGATTAATTTGTTCGCAATATTGAACCACATAATTATTAAATTTCAATTTTTCTTTTGTGTGGTAACATGAATTGATTACTGACATTAATATTATGTCATTTAATATTCGCTATGATCTGTACAATCTAAGTTTATTTATGTTTCATACCTCTATTACAATTGAGTATTCTAGCATTACGTCATGGTTATGATAGGATATGTGGAAATGTCAGAAAAGTTAACATAGTTGGTAAAGATTTACAATAAAATAAGATATACCAAATTTAAGATTGGAGTATCGGATAGATTTGATCAGAATCGGGCACTATAACTTGAAATTTTGGATAGTTGATTTTATTTCGTGAAAATGAAAGGTCTTCAACCGATAAAAGGATGAAACATAATTGCGCAAATGCATTCTACACTTGAAAAATATTAATATTGATACATTTATAACTTACTTTTACGTTTAGAATATTTTTTCCAAAAAGTCGTATGGATTCCCATGTAAGGATGTACTAACTATGCTAACCTTCATGACATCCTATTATAATTGTGACATCTAGCTCAAATACTCAATTAAAGAACTATTTTAAATGTTTGTGACCAATTCTCGATTATCAAATTCCACTTTTTGCACGCTTCAGAGAAGGAAATGGAAAAAAATGGAAGGTTGTCGGAATTAAAGTTGGAAATATCATCTTTAAAATTAGATTAGGAACATGATAAAATATCTACTGGTTCTCGAATTATCATGAAAAATGTGGAAGCATAACCAAGACGAAAATCAGACGGTCCACTGGTGACTACATTTTTTGGTCTGTTGTTTTTCGAACGTTAACAAAAGATTTAAATTCGACATTCGACTGCCGCTCGACGAACTGATTTTCGTCTTGGACATGCTTCCACGTTTTTGATTATAATTCGAGAAAAATGTAATATTTCATTATGTTCTTGATTTCATTTTAAAGGCGAGATTCCAAGCTTTAATTTATCGAAGTTTGAATTTTTTCAATTTACATCACTGAGGCATGGGGGAGTGGGACTTAATATATCGCTGGGATAACCACGAAAAAAGAGAGGCATGTATCTTAATTCAATTTTCAGAATTATATGTGGATATATTTCAATTATTTTGCGATGTTTTGTCGTACGCTGTTGTTTTTCTGAACTATTTAAACGCTCTAATATGATAATGTTTTAATGATTTAGCGATGTTTCTTGATTCACAGATTTACAAAAATGGCCGTGCAATGAGTATTTGAATTCCCTTTTTCAAAATGACATGTACATATGTTTTAAATATTTATAGCAATATATATTGACACGCTCTTCTTTGTCTATAACAGTTTATTCAAACATTCCAGTGAAAATACATGTTTATTGATTTTTATATTTAGAACTGAGAATCAGTTAATCAAATGTAAACTTCCGATTGAAACATTATAAACTATCTGTTGTTTCAGTTTAAAATATACCATTTTTAACGAGTTCAATTTGAAAATTTGTAATTAAGAAAGAGAACAATTTTTTAATAGTCAGTAATGCTTGACTGTTTATTTTAAATGAACAATTATAAATGAAATATTTAAAACTAAACAATTTGAAACTGAATTGTTTGAAACAGAAAGCCTTATTGAGTCTCTAAAATTTCGGACAGCTAAACTTAAACATTGAACGTTACAATGTTAATTGTAAATTTAAAAAAATTTATTTGCTAGTGAAAATATTGAATATTGATTTGTAAATAACAAATAATTATATATATATATATATAAAATATGATATAATAAAATATGAGTAAGCTGAGGAGATATTTAGAAGTGTTTAAATAAAAATTTTAAGCTTTTAAGGATTTTGAAAGGTTTGAGGATAATACAAATATTGTCCTGAGATTCCTAAGAAAATTTCAAATGATTTTTATTTTGAAAAATTAATTTTAACAGAATATTTAAGAATATTTCAAAACGGATGCAAATTTTGATGAATAAATGAAAATTGAACAGTTATAAATTTGGAAAAAATTGATTCTTTAGTAAACAATATAGTTTTAAGAGAATGTTTTAAAAGATTTCAAAACAAATTTGGTTATATGAATAACAATTAAACAATTATTGAATAATAGAGTACATTTATAATTAATACAAATTTTTATTCGTTAAAACGATTACTTCAGACAAATAATCTTTGTATAGTTTAGGCTTGACTTTGAAAATTTTATGAATATTTGATAATTGTTGAATAATGATTATACCATGACATGCAAGACGCAGGTTGTAAATATAAAAACATGGTTTCTATTTAAACATTTGTTCATTATGTTCATCAGATTCGTAATTAATATATTTATATAATTTAAAATAAAAATTCAAAGCGAATAAATAACTTTAAAATTATTATTCATCTCCCCCCTGAGAGTGGTTGGGAAAGGGGATTATTGGATGGCCCCCCTAAAGCCCTTCACTGGATCCGCGCCTGCCTTGAAGTAAATAATCAATTTATGTACTTAATTTAAATAAATCAAAATATAATATTTATGTTATTTAATATTGTTAAGAAAATTAATCAGCTAATAATTAATTAACCTGTTCACAACATAAAAAGCATTAAACTATCATTTTCATTCTGGCATTCAAACGATTTTTACTTTACATTTTTTTTAAATTTTCACTTTCATTTCTGAAAATTTGATTTATTAGTAACCTTTTCTGGTAGTATAAAAAAGACGGAGAAAGAGAAAGGAAAAGAGAGTGAGGATGGCTTGGTTGTCTCTTTCCTAATTTTCTCCCTCTCTTTTCCTCTTGTTATACAATGTTTCTTTGGAAACATATTTTGAGGCCTTTCTATGCGATTCTTTTTGCATATATTGAACTTTTTTAATATGTTTTTTCAAAACAACTGATTTTTGGATTCACAATGTTTCTGAGCCTTTTTGTTTCAAAAATAAATTTTTGCACAGATTGACTTGTTAATATTGTGTTTCTAATTTTCTTCTTTTAAAAAAATTTAACAAACAGATACATCAAGCCATAGACCTTGATAGTTGTTTCTCTTGAGTTCGGATTTAATTGCCGTTCGCAGAGAATCGGTTCCTGGCTCAACTCTCAAAATTATTAGGAAATTATAAAAAACTGTACAACATCAAGGATAACCTTACATGTTCTAATACTATGACATTACTTCCAAATAGCATGAATAATATCATAAATTCATTTTAAGATACCATAATTGCACATATTGAATACTAGCATCGCTACACACTTGTGAACATCCTTCATATCAAAACACGTAACCAGAACATTGTGCGCGCTATGCGCGCAATAATTACCCTTTCTTTAAAAAAATCTCGGTTCGTTTTCCAATATTTTGTTTACTTTTATATCAAAATTTTATTTTTAACTTTCAACATTAAGAAAAATGTCACATTATTTATGTTCACGATTACACTGAAAAAAATTCCAGATTACTGTTAAATAACAGTCAAAATTGTATTTTTACAATAAATGAAAAATAACTATTGTTCCATATTTTTATTGCACTATTTACATTTAAATAATAATTTTAAAAACAAAAACTTACCACAATCGGTTAATTTTTGCTAGTTCTATTAAAAATTATCATTTTTCAATATGAATACATCTGAGAAAAACAGAAAAATGTGGAATTTACAAGGTATTTAAATAAGTTCTTGCTCAAATCATTCTGTCAATTTTTCATTGGTTCCAGGATTTTTGTCCCAATATATCTTTATTTGATAACATTTTAATTCAAAATTTAACTATTTTGTTAAGATTTTTGTTGTAAATTAATTTTTGTAATTGAAAATTTACCTATTCCATGTTTGATTTAACATTTATATTGAAAACTCAGCTATTTGGTTGAAAATTTTTGTATTTTTTTGAAACTTTGTCTTTTATGGTAAAATATCTTAATCTTCTTGGTGACTAATTCACTTTTTTAGTGAAAAATTCATTTCTTTTGTTAAAAATTGATGTCTTTTGGTAGAAAATTAATCTTTTTGGTTGACAATTAATTTTTTTGTCCGAAAATGAGATTTTTTACTGAAAACTAATTTTTTTAACTGAAAATTTGACTATTCTCTTTCTTGTAAAAAATT
>CAKNYM010053703.1:365720-389138 GCA_932195095.1 Andricus curvator | reverse complement strand
TTTTTGGTAGAAAATTAATCTTTTTGGTTGACAATTAATTTATTTGTGCGCAAATTAGATTTTTTACTGAAAACCAATTTTTTTAACTGAAAATTTGACTATTCTCTTTTTTCTAAAAAATTCATTCATTTCGTAGAAAATTTAACTATTTTGTTGAAAATTCATCTATTTTTTTATATATATATTTTTTGGTGTGTGTAAAAAATCGTTTCTTTCAATTGAAAATTCAACTATTGAGTTAAAAATTCATTTTTTTGTTGAAGATTCATTATTTCAGTTAAAAAATCATTTATTTGCTTAAAAATTCAACTATTTTGTTGAAAATTCGTTTATTTTTTATTTTGGGTGAAACTGAATTTTGTTCGATGAAAATGAATTTTTTTAATTTCTTCACTTGAAAATTCAGCTATTAGGTTCAAAATTTATATGTTCTTTAAAAAAATAAATGAATATTCAACCAAAATAGTGAATTAGTCAGCAAGAAGATTAATATTCTGGACTAATTAACCTTTTTGGTTGAAAAATCCTTTAAAAATTTAATTTATTTTGTTGAAAATTTATCTTTTTTTGGTAGAAAATTCATCTTTTGGGTTGAAAATTCATTTTTTTCTTCAAAGATTTATTATTTCAGTCAAAAATAAGTTTCTTTACTTAAAAGTTTGGCTACTTTGTTGAAAATTTGTTTTTTTTGTTGAAAATAAATTTTTTTACTGAAAATGTGGCTATTCCATGCTTGTTAGAAAATGGATTTTTAAAGTTGAAAATTCACTTCTCGTCTTTTTGTGGGTCGAAAATTCAATTATTTTGATGGAAAATGCATATTTTTTGTTTGAAAATTCATTTTCATTATTGTGCTGAATTTTTAAAAACCTTTTTTTGGGTTAGTTTGAGTTCTTTGTAATTATCAGTTTTTACAAATCTCTGACCGATTTCAAGATGATTCAAATTTTAGATTTTTAAACATTTTTCAAATCTGTTTTCTGTTATCATCATTTTTAAAGAAAACTCAAAATGTTAATTTTTTTTGGTATTTAAAAATCTTTGTATTGGGTTAATTCGAGTTGGTCGAAAACCCATACGCAAAAACCTTAGAAGTCTTTTCCGACAGAAAATTATTTTTCTTAGTTAAAAATGCGTGTTTCTGATTTATAATTTAATTATTTGGCTAAAAATTAAACAGCCTTGTTAAAATTAATTCTGTTTGGTTGAGAAGTAAACTATTTTGTTGGAAATTTGTTTTTTTTTTGGTTGAAAATTCCTTTAAAAAATCAAATATTTGTTTGAAAATTCGTGTACTGTGTTATAAATTTATCTATTTTGATAGAAAATACATGTTATTGGTTGAAAATTAGTTTTTTTTTTTAAATTCTATTGTATTTTATTGAAAATTTGAATTTTATGAGAGAATATTTAATCTTCTTGGTGAATAATTCATCTTTTTGGTTGAAAATTCGTGTACTGTGTTATAGATTTATCTATTTGGATAGGAAATTCATCTTATTGGTTGAAAATTTATCTTTTTGGTTAAAAATTAGTCTCTCCCTATTTAGAATTAATTTTTTTAACTCAAAATGTAACTGTTCCACTTTTTGTCGAAAATTGATCTTTTTTGATAGAAATTTATCGTTCTTAGTTGAAAATTATACCATTTTTTTGAAAATTTATTTTAATTTTATTGAAAATTTATTTTTTGACTGAAAATTTAACTATTCTATTTTCATTTGAAAATTTATCTATTTTAGGTTGAAAATTTAACTATTTTGTTGAAAATTCGTTTCTTTTTTGTTTGAAAATTTATTTCACTAACTGAAAATTTAACTATTTTATTTTTGGTAGAAAATTTATCTTTTTAGTTGAAAATTCCACTATTTGGTCAAAAATTCATATTTTTGGTTGAAAATTCATCATTGTGATTCAAAATTAATTCCTTTGTTTGAAAATTCGTTTCTTTTTAGTTGAAAATTAATTTTTGTAACTGACGATGTAACTGTTTAATTTTTTCTTGAAAATTTACATTTTTAGATGATAATTAATTAATTTTGCTGAAAGTTGGTTGTTTTAACTGAAAATTGGATTCTTCTATTTTTTTAAATCATTTTGTTTATGAAAAAAATAAACTATTTTGTTGAAAATTCGTTTGTTTTTTTTGGTTAAACATTTTTTCTCCTAACATTTCAACTCTTTTAGTTTTGATTGAAAATTGATCTTTTTTAGATAGAAATTCATGTACTTCGTTAAAAATGCTTTTTTTTTGTAGAAAATTAATCTTTTGGGTTGAAAATTCAAATTTTTCGAATAATATAAAGCAAATATTATATGAATCTATCAATGAAAATAATAGTATGATGCGTTTTATGTTGTAAACTGTTTAATTAATTATTAGCTAATTAATTTTTTTCGCAATATTAAATTACATAAAGATTGAATTTGAACTGTTGTGCAATTAAGTAAAATAAATTGATTATTGAATGTAAGGTTATGTAATTGCATAATAGCTATTATTTTTATAATGAAAGTTTATTTTTTCTTTAAAATACCTCTATTAAAATTATATATTTTTTTAAAATGTTTTTGATGTTGTAAAATGAGTATCTAAATTCAATTTTCAAAATTATATGTACATAAATTTTAATTTTTGTTTAATTAGTTTGAAAGATTATTAATAAATTAAATGTATATAAATGCAATTTCAAATTTAAAGAAAAATATGATGTAAAAATTATTTGAATGTTCCAATGAAAATAATTGCTTGATGCATTTTATGTTGCGAACTGTTTAAATAATTATTAACTGATTTTATTTTACTCAAATTTTCTGGAATCAGTTTAAAAGGTTATTAATAAATCAAATTTTCAGGAATGTAATTTAATATTGGCTATAATTTGTATAATAAAAGTTTATTTATGTTTAAAATACCTCTATTCCAATTGTATAAGTTTTCAAATGTTCTGATGTTGTGAAATGAGTATCTACATTCTGATTGCAAAATTATATGAATATATATTTTTATTTCTTATGAAATTAGTTTGAAACGTTATAAATATTTCAAATTTTCAGAAAAATATAAGGTAAAAATTATTCGAATGTTTTTATGGAAATAATTGTTTGTTGCTTTTAATGTTGCAAACTGATTAACTAATTATTGATTGTTTAATTTTTTTACAGTTCCATATTATATAAAGATTGAATTTTAATTGTTTTCAATTAAATAACATACATTGATTATTTACTTCAAGATTATGTAATTTAATATTGGCTATTATTTATATAATAAAAATTTATTTTTTGTTCAAAATACATCTCTTACATTTATATAATTTTTTTGAAAATTTGTGAAGATGTAAAATGAGTATCTGAAAAAAATATGAAGTAAAAATTATTTCAATGTTTCAATGATAATAATATTGTTCAAGGCTTTCTATGTTGTGAACTGATTAATCAATTATTGAGTGAATAATTTTTGTACAATATAAAATTAAATAAAAATTGAATTTTATTTGTTGTCAATTAAGTAACATAAATTTATTATTTACTTTAAGATTTGTATAGATTTGTATAATGAATTTTTTTTTTTTAAATACATCCATTGCAATTATATATATATTTTTTAATATTAGTGATGTTGTGAAATAAGTATCTGAATTTAATTATTTCAAAATTATACGTCCATATGTTATAATTTCTTCGAAAATTAGTATAAAAGGTTATTCGGAATTCAAATTTTCAGAAATAAAATTTCAAGTAAAAAAAATATATAACGTAAAAATTATTTGAATGTTTCAATGATAATAATATTGTTTAAGACTTTTTATGTTGTGGACTGATTACTTGATTATTAACAGATTAATTTGTTTACATCAAATTACATAAAGATTGAATTTTAATTGTTGTCAATTAAGTAACATTTTTAAATGTTGGTGATGTTGTGAAATGAGTATGTATATATGAGTATAAAAAAAATATATAAAGTAAAAAATAATTTGAATGTTTCAATGAAAATAATTGTTTAATGCTTTTTTATGTTGTAAACTGAATAATTAATTATCAACTGACTCTGTTAAAACTTAAGTTTTCTGGAGTTAGTTTAAAAGGTTATTAATAAATGTGTATAAATAAAATCTCGTTTTGGGAACTCCCAGTGTGGGAATTCCTAGAATTTCTGGCCCATGCAGTTTCAGCTCAAGGGGTGAGAGATAGTTGCGACTCTCGCCTCGGAAGGGCCGCAGTGCGCGAGTACTCAGTTGAGTATATTGCGCAATATTATGCATTCCAACTGGAAACGGTTCAGGCGGCCCTGACTATTTATCTGCCGATACTCCCGATTTAGGAACAAGACTATTTGCAGGCAAACCCCGACACTGCACCTAAACAGAGAGTCAGGTGTACATCCACTATACTTCATTCAAAGATTCATGAAGTATAGGATCGTCTCATTTGACATAATTTTACTATACTGTACACACTGTTGATGAATAAACAAAATTTAATTTTCAATTTCAGCAACATTCAACAGTTAAACTTTCTTTTTTTCACTTTTCAACATTCAGAGATTAAATTTTTAATTTTTCTGATTTTTAATAGTTGGAAATTGAACTGTTAAACCCGAAGAAAATTAAGAATTAAATTTTAAAAAGATGAATTATGAATTGAAAGTTTCATTTTAAATTTTCCTTAATTTTTATCAATTGAAAATTGAACTGTTCAAAATTCCATTGTTAAAAATTGATCTGTTCAAAATTAAATTTTCTTTCATTTTCGACAGTTCATTTTATTTTAAAATTCATTTGTCAAAAATTTAATTTTTTTCTATTTTAACAGTTCAATTTTCAATTACTAAAAATTTAGGAAAATTGAACGAAGTTGAAAATTTAACAGATCGAAAGTCAACTTTCTTCCATTTTATCAGTTGAACATTCAATTTTTTATTTTCTTAACTTTTTAACAATTGAAAATTCAAAAAAATGTGCAATATCTCATAGTTAAAAATTCAATTTTCTTTAATTTTTAGCAGTTAAAAATTGAACAGCTCAAAATTCCATTGTTAAAAATTTAACTGTTAGAAATTCCATTTTTCAAAAAATTTTCAACAGTTTGAAATTCAACTGTTAAAAACTTCCCCATTGAAAATTCAACAGCTGGAAATTGAAGAAAATGGAAAGTAACTGTTTAAAATTCAATTCTCAAAATAAAAATTTCAACTGATAAAAACTCAATTTTCTTCAATTCTCAAATGTTAAAAATTGAATAATTCTGAAAGTTTAAGAAAATTGAAAATTCAATTTTTGTTAAATACAATTCAATTAAAATTGAAGAAAATTGAAAACTCAACTGCTGAAAATTGAACAAAATTGAAAATTTAACTGTGTAAAATTAAATATTCCATTTTCCTTAATTTTAAATAGTTAGAGCTTTAATTTTTAACAGTTGAATTTCTAAGAGTTCAATTCTCTGCAATTTTCAACCATTGAATTTTCTTGAATTTCCTACGAATAAAAATTCAAGAAAAAAGCGAATTTTGTATCAAAAATCAGTGTTTCAAATTTTATATTCAAAAGATTTTTAATAAAAATTCAAGAAATAAACATCTCAATCTATACAACAAAATTTTTCTTAAAAATTCAATTTTCTCGGAAACGAGTTTTTATTGTCAAATAATATTTTGGAAAATTAATAGTGTTCCAATGGACTTTTCGTAGAAATTTATGAGAATTCCAATGAATAAAATAGAAAGAATCCCAACTCTGATCATCTTCTTTTCAGTCCAATTTTACCATTACTTTTTATTTTTACAGCCAAGCTTCGCAGATGAGTTTAAGATGAAACTAAACCAATTAAATGTTTCAAGTATTAATCACCTAAATCGCATCGTAGAAGTGTTATGTTCTAATACTGAGGTTTGTTAGCAAAAATCATTTTCAATAACTAAATTTTTTTTTTTTTTATTAAACAATTTCAACTGCTGAAAATTCAATTTTTAATTTTCTTAGATTTTCAACAGTGTAAAATTGAACTGTTGAAAATGAAAGAAAATTGAATTTTCAATTAAGTGCAATTTTCAGCAGTTTCATTTTCTTCAATTTTCACCAGTTTAATTTCCTTTAATTTTCAATATTCTTAATTTTTCAACAGTTGGAAATTCAATTGTTGAAAACTGAATTGGTGAACATTTATTTTTCAATTTTTAACAGTTGATAATTTAAATTTTGTGAATGCAATTTTTATGTTATTACATTTTCAATATTTGAAAATTGAAGAAAATTGAAAATTGAGTTTCCAACAGTTGAACTTTCGCTTCTTGAAAATTGAAGAAAATAGAACAATTGAGTTCTTAATAGTTATTTTTAAGATTTATTTTTCAATTTTTAACAGTTGATAATTTAGATTTTATAAATTCAATTTTAGATTTTTGACGATTTTTCACATTTAAAAATTTTACAAAAATTGAAAATTTAGTTTTCAATAGTTGGATTTGCAACAGTGGAATATTCAACATTTCAATTTTCAATTAAATGCAATTTTCAACAGTTTAATTTTCTTCAATTTTTAATATTCTTAATTTTTCAAAAGTTGGAAATTTAATAGCTGAAATCTCAATTTTTGAAGATTTGTTTTTCAATTTTTGACAGTTGATAATTTAGATTTTATAAATTGAATTTTCGATTTTTGACGATTTTTTACATTTAAAAATTTTTTTAAAATTGAAAATTGTGTTTTCAACGGTTAAATTTCCGCCTACTGAAAACTGAAGAAAATATAAAATTAAATTTTCAATAGTTGGATTTGCAACAGTGGAATATTCAACATTTGAATTTTAAATTAAATGCAATTTTCAGCAGTTTAATTTTCATCAATTTTCAGCAGTTTAATTCAATTTTTGAAGATTTGTTTTTCAATTTTCAACAGTTGATAATTTAAATTTTATAAATTCAATTTTCAATTTTTGACGATTTTTAACATTTGAAAATCAAAAAAAAAATTGAAAATTGAGTTTTCAACAGTTGAATTTCCGCCTGCTGAAAATTGAAGAAAATATATAATTGAATTTTTAATAGTTGGATTTCCAACAGTGGAATATTCAACATTTGAATTTTCAATTAAATGCACTTTTCATCAGTTTAATTTTCCTCAATTTTCACTATTCTTAATTTGTCAACAGTTGGAAATTCAATAGCTGAAAACTCAATTTTTGAAGATTTGTTTTTCAATTTTTAAAAGTTGATAATTTAGATTTCATACATTTAATTTTCATTTTTTGACGATTTTTAACATTTGAAAATTTAAAAAAAAAATGAAAATTAAGTTTTCAACAGTTGAATTTCCGCCTGTTGAAAATTGAATAAAATATATAATTTAATTTTTAATAGTTTGATTTGCAACAGTGGAATATTAAAAATTTGAATATTCAATTAAATGCATTTTTCAACAGTTTAATTTGCCTCAATTTTCAATATTCTTAATTTTTCAATAGTTGGAAATTCAATAGCTGAAAACTTAATTTTTGAAGATTTGTTTTTCAATTTTTAACAGTTGATACTTTAAATTTTATAAATTCAGTTTTCAATTTTTGACGATTTTTAACATTTGAAAATTTAAAAAAAAAATGAAAATTGAGTTTTCAATAGTTGGATTTCCGCCTGCTGAAAATTGAAGAAAATATACAATTGAATTTTTAATAGTTGGATTTCCAACAGTGGAATATTCAACATTTGAATTTTCAATTAAATGCAATTTTCATCAGTTTAATTTTCATCAATTTTCAATATTCTTAATTTTTCAACCGTTGGATCGCGATTGTTGGTGATTTTTGTGGTGCTAACTTTTTGGCTTTGGTGAAGGGAAAGAGGGAGTGTGAGAGGAGAAAGGGCGGTGAGTAGAGTGTTTAAGGGCTAAGGAATAAGTGAGAGTGAAGGGGTTGGTAGAAGGGTGGTGAATGATATATAATTGTCAAAAGTGGAAGAGAAGGATTTTGAGGTTAGGAACGGGTGTGAAAAGTGGTGTGTTTTAACGCGGGGTGAGGGACAGGTGAGCATGAGGGTTGGATGAATGAGAAGAGACAGTTTTTTAAGAGTGGTGAGTTATAGTGTAAGAGATTTTCAGTGATTTTTTAGAGTGGTGGCTTCAGATCTAGATTGGACGATTTGCATGGGGGATTGAAAGCGAGGGAAAAGAAAACGTGACGTAGGAAAGAATACGCGGCAGAATGCTGGTTACACGAAGTCCAGAAAGGACAGAGAGAGGGCAGCAGGAGACGGATACAGAGAGAGGGTCGAGAATTAGCAGCGAATGTAGGCAAGAGAATGAGGCGAGCGCGAACATCGAAGGTAGCATTGTTAGCAATGAGAGTAGTGTTGAGGCAGAGGTATTCGTAAAGCTCGATAAGGGTGGGGGGGGAAGAGACGGTAGCAAGCAAACGAGGCAGACCGACGAACCTGCAAAGACTACAAAGAGCGCACAGTCTAAACAGTACGAACGCGAAGGGCTTTTTTGATAAGTGGCGACAACCAGCGACCACGAGTAGCGAAGGGGAGCAGTCGGAGGATAATAAAAGGGTTAGAGACCAGTCAGATGAGGAAGGGGAAAATGAGAAAGCGCTCAAGAAGATCAGGCAGAGAACACCACCTGAAAGGAGGTCAGGGGGGAGTAGTTTAGAAGGCCTCGAGAAACTCATCAGAGGCCTTAGAGAGGAAACCTGCAAAGGTTTTGACAGAGCGAGGACGCATAGGGAAGAAGTCAGGGAAGAAGTGAAAAAAATGAGAAAGAAATGGGAGGAGTGGGATGCTCTGTGGAAGGCCGAGAAAGAGGAGGTGTTTAGGAAACTGGATAGTATAGAGAGTAAACAGATAGAGAGTGAGAAAGAAAGAAAGGAGAGTTGAAATGAGGTTGCTTGAGGAGAGGGTCAGAAAACTAGAATGCGAGAGTGAAAAGAAGGAAGAGGTGGGATTAGGAGACGTAGTCAAGGGGGATGATAAGAAACTGCAGGAAGAAAATGAGAGAATGCGCATACGGCTGAATGAAATAGAAGTAAGACTAGAAGGAGAAGAGAAAATGAAAAGAAAGCGAAACATAGTAATTAAAGGAATGACAGTAGAAAGCGACTCGGGAAAGGAAGAAGTGGAGAAGCTGATGAATGATATTGGGGCTCAGGTGAGAGTGGAGGCAGTGAAGGTACTGGGGAGAAAGACAGAAGGGAAAACAGGTGTGCTCATAGTGAAAGTGGGAAGCGAGGAGGAGAAGAGAGAAATTATGGAACGGAAAAGGGTACTAAAGGGTGGGAATGAAAGAATTGAAGAGGACCTGACATGGAGAGAGAGAAAGAGGAAGTGGATGATCGAACGGAGAGCATGGATAGAGAGGAGGAACGGGGGTAATGTTTGGATGGGAAAAGACAGGTTGTGGGTGAATGGGAGGAAGTGGATCTGGGACGAAGAGAGAGAAGAGCTGAGAGCAGAGGGATCGATACTTGAGAGAAGGGTAAACGAAGGTAATGAGAGTAGGAGAGGCGGGGCGGGGTTTCCACCAGAGAAGAAAAACTGAGCACGGGAAGGAGGAGGGGGAAGGACAAAAAGAGAGGAGTGAGTGTGGCTTTCTGGAATGTGTCAGGGCTAAAAAACAAGAACGAGGGGTTCTGGGAGGCTATTGGAAAATGGGACGTGGTAATGCTGAGTGAAACGTGGGTGGATGAAAAGGATTGGAAGGGCTTGAAACGAAAGTTGCCGAAGGGTTGTGTATGGACAATGCAAGAAGCGAGAAAAGAACATGAGAAGGGAAGAGCGATAGGAGGCATGGTGTCAGGGGTTAAGAAGGAGCTGATGAGAAATGAAAGAGTGGAAGAGCGAGAAGAAAAGCTGGAAGGCGTGATGGTGAGAAGAATAAAGGTAGGAAAAGAGAAGGTGGCGATCGTTTGTGTGTATAGAAGGAGAGGAGAAGAGGAAGGATGGAGAGTATTAAGGGAATGGATGGAGGAAAGGAATGAAGAGTTGGTCTTGATAGGAGGAGACTTGAACGCGTGGACAGGAGAGTTAGGGGGGGAGATATGGGATGAAGAAAGCGAAACTTTTCGAAGAAATTCTAAGCACAGGGAGATAGATCGGGAGGATAAAACTCTTTTGAACTTATTAGGAGAGGAGGGGTGGTTTATCTGCAATGGAAATATAAGGGGAGATGAAGAAGGAGAATTGACTTTTATAGGGAAAGGGGAGACAGTGATTGATTACATTCTAGCAGAAGAAAGAATAAGGAAGAGAATGTATAAAATGGAAGTAGGTAATGAAATAGGCTCAGAACACTTCCCGCTAATAGCGACATTGAAATGCTCAGGATGGAAGGGGCATAGCGAAAAAAGGGTAAGAACTGGCGAAAGGAAAGTAAAAATGGGTAGATGGGGAGAGGATAAATTGAGAGAATTTAAAGAAAGAATGGAGAACGAGGAGATTAGAGGAATGGAAGGGGAATACGTGGACACGCGCCTTGAAAAGATAAAAGAACTAACCGAGAGGATAAAAGAAGAGGTAAGGCCAAGAGAAGAGGAGGGAATAAAGAGGGGATGGTGGGACGCAGAATGTAAGGAGAGTAAAGATAGAATGAAGGAAAATGTAAAAAAGTGGAGAAAAGGGGAGATAGGGAAACAGGAATATAATAGGAGAAAGAGAGAACATGAAAGATTGTTAAGTGATAAAAGGCAGTTGGAGAAAAGTAGGTATATGGAAGAGGTGGAAAAATCAATCAGGGAAGGGAGGGAATGGGATGTGATCAATAGGGAAAGAGGAGGAAGGAAGGGCATCAATGAGGAAATCGAGATGGATGAGTGGACCCAGTACTTTAAGCGACTGTTGGGAGGAGTGGAAAATAAGGTGTTGGGGGAAAAGAGGAAAGTAATAGAAGGGGAAGATGATAGCAATAATGGGATAAGTAGGGAGGAATTTAATAGAGCGATAGGGAGGCTCAAAAGAAACAAGGCAACAGGTGAGGACGATATTGAGAACGAGGCTTTGAGTTTTGGAGGAGAAGGGGTGAGAAAGGAATTGTGGGAGGTATGCAAAAAGGTTTGGAGAGGAGAGGGATGGCCTAAGGAATGGAGGACAGGGTTAGTCATGCCGATAATTGAGAAAGGAGAGGGCAAGAAGGTGGAGGAGTATAGGGGAATCACACTTATGTCGGTGGGCTACAAAATATATACGGAGATTCTCAGAAAGAGATTAGAAACGGAGGTGGATGAGAAAGGGATTATTCCACACAATCAGACGGGCTTCAGGAAAGGGATGGGAACAGTAGACAACATCTACGTACTGAATTATCTTGTGAATAGGAGTTTAGGGAGGAAGAAAGGGAAATTAGTGGCCTTATTTGTAGACTTTAAAGCGGCATTTGACTCGGTAAACAGGAAGGTGTTATGGCAGGTGATGAAAGAGAAGGGGGTGGACGAAGAGTTGGTCGAGAGGATAAAGGAGATATTCGAAGAGACTAAGATAAGGGTGAGGATTGGGAAACAAAAAGGGGAGATTTTTTGGAGTGAAAGGGGGCTCAGGCAAGGGTGCCCATTGAGCCCACTACTATTCAGTCTCTTGTTGGCAGATCTAGAGGAGAAACTGGAGAAGAAAGGAAAAGGGGGAACGGCTTTGGGAAATAGCAAGGTATATTCCTTAGCGTATGCAGACGATATAGTCTTATTAGCGGATGACGAGAGAGGGATGAGTCTCATAATGAGAGTGTTCGAGGAGTATGTGAGAATTAAAGACTTAACGGTAAATGTAAATAAGACGAAGGTGATGATGTTTAGGAAGAGAAGGACAAAGGTAGAATATGAATGGAAGATGTACGGGGAGAAAGTGGAACAGGTCGAGGAATTTAGTTACCTAGGCTTCTGGTTTGAGTCGAAAGGAGGGGTTGAACTGCAGGTGAGGAGAAGGATAGAATGTGCGACTAAAGTAATGGGGCAGGTGTGGGGTATAGGGAAGAGAAGGTTTAAAGATGATTGGAAAATGAGACTGTGGATGTTTGATGCGTTGGTATGATCAGTCCTAAGTTACGGAGTGGAGATCTGGGGATGGAAGGAGCACAAGAGGGTGGAAAGTATGCAGGAGAGATTCTTGAGATGGGTAATGGGAGTGAGCTGGAGCTGCCCAGGATACATGTTGAGGGAGGAATTAAGTAAAAGTAAAATGGTTATTAGACAAATGAAGAGAGCATGGAACTTTGAGGAGAAACTAAAGAGGGGGGAGGGAAGCAGGATAGCACAAGCTTGTCTAAGGGAAGTAGTAAACAAAGAGACTAGGGGTAACACAGAAGGATCAAGGTGGGAGGAAGAGAGACAACATAGGAGGAGGGAATGCGATATAAGAGCAGATGTCAGAGTATGGCAAGAGTTAGAGAATGAACTGATAATTAAGGAGGGGGAGGAAAGATGGAAAAAATCGTGGAATCTAAGTATAACAGGTGTTATAAGGTAGTGAAGGCTGAAGGAGAACCAGAATATTTAAGAAAGATTAAAAAGGAGAGTAAATGGAACCACGTTATACGATTCAGGATGGGAGAAGGAATGAGAGAGTGTAGGTACTGGATGGATGAAGAGGAAAGAAGATGTAGAGTCTGTAATTACGAGATAGAATCATGGGGGCATGTTTTAGAGAGATGTACGGGGGATGAAACAGGTGGGGAGAGTGTGGATGACAGGATAAGGTGGATCTTGGATGGAAGTGGACAAGGGGCAAGCTGGATGATGAGACTGGAAGAAATGAGAGAAAGTAAAGGGCATGTAGTAGGGAAAGGCCAAGCCCGTACTCCTAGTCAAGGAAACTAATGTAAATAAAGCTTGAAAAATCATGTTAACGGAAATGGTAAGAGGAAACGGAAGCCCAGGAAACTCAATAGTCAGCAAATCTCGAAAATAATCAGGTTAAGACAAAGCGATAGTAAATAAGTTAATATAAGTAGAATATTATTATTTAGGTAGTAAGTATTATTAAGGTAGTATAAGTGGTTTTGTAACGTACTGTGAAGGGAGCGGAGGCCTTCAAACCCGTAAAAGGGAGAGAATAAATACAATAGTTGAAAACTCAATTATTGAAAATTTAGTTTTCAATTTTTAACAGTTGATAATTTAAATTTTATAAATTCAATTTTCAATTTTTGACGATTTTTAACATTTGAAAATCAAAAAAAAATTGAAAATTGAGTTTCCAACAGTTGAATTTCCGCCTGTTGAAAATTGAAGGAAATATATAATTTAATTTTTAATAGTTCGATTTGCAACAGTGGAATATTCAAAATTTGTATTTTCAATTAAATGCAATTTTCAGCAGTTTCATTTTCCTCAACTTTCAATATTCTTAATTATTCAAAAGCTGGAAATTCAATAGCTAAAAACTCATTTTTTGAAGATTTGTTTTTCAATTTTTAACAGTTGATAATTTAGAGTTCATAAATTCAATTTTCAATTCTTGACGATTTTTAACATTTGAAAATAAAAAAAAATTGAAAATTGAGTTTTCAACAGTTGAATTTCCGCCTGCTGAAAATTGAAGGAAATATACAATTGAATTTTTAATCGTTGGATTTGCAACAGTGGAATATTCAACATTTGAATTTTCAATTAAATGCAATTTTCAGCAGTTTATTTTTCTTCAATTTTCAATATTCCTAATTATTCAACAGTTGGAAATTCAATAGCTGAAAACTCAATTTTTGAAGATTTGTTTTTCAATTTTTAACAGTGATAATTTAAATTTTATAAATTCAATTTTCAATTTTTGACGATTTTTAACATTTGAAAATTAAAAAAAAATTGAAAATTGAGTTTCCAACAGTTGAATTTCCCCCTATTGAAAATTGAAGGAGATATATCATTTAATTTTTAATAGTTCGATTTGCAACAGTGGAATATTCAAAATTTGAATTTTCAATTAGATGCAATTTTCAGCAGTTTAATTTTCCTGAATTTTCAATATTCTTGACTTTTCAATAGTTGGAAATTCAATAGCTGAAAACTTAATTTTTGAAGATTCGTTTTTCAATTTTTAACAGTTGATAACTTAAATTTTATAAATTCAGTTTTCAATTTTTGACGATTTTTAACATTTAAAAATTAAAAAAAAATTGAGAATTGAGTTTTCAACGGTTGAATTTTCAAATTCCTACAATTTTCATTAGTTTTATTTTCTTCAATTTTTTTGATATTCCTTATTTCTAAACAGTTAAAAATTCAACATTTGAAAATTCAATTGTCAATTTATTTCAGCATTAAACAGTTTAAAACAGAACTTTTGAAAATCAAAACAAATTTAGGATTTAAATTTCAACAGTTATATTTTTACAAGTTGAATTTTCCCCTCTTGAAAATTGAAGAAAATTAAAAATTGAATTATGAACGATTTAAAATTGAACTGTTGCAAATTAAATCAATTCAGGCAAGAAGCCTATTTTTTATTAAAAGCTAATGTTTAAAATCTTAAATTACATAATTTAACATGAGAATTCAATAAATAAGTACTTAAAGCAATTAAAAAATATATTAATGAAATATTCGTTTTATTTTAAAACTCAAATAATTTCTGTAATTGTTTTGTTCATTGTGCTCACTAGGGTGCAATTAGACAGGCGCAGGCAAATGGAACATTTCACGACTTAACACATTGTTGGATGGAAATTGAAGCAGTCTTGCAATATCATGAAGCTACATTAGAAAGAATAAACAATCAGTGTTATAATAAAGCCGCTGAAAAGAGGATTATTAGGGTATGTACAAACATTATTTATAATATATTTCAAACACATAATATTGCGCAATATACTCGACTGAGTACTCGCGCACTGCGGCCCGTCCGAGGCTAGAGTCGAAACAGTCTCTCGCCCTAACCGCTGAGTAATAAAAAGATCCTTTTTAGAAAGAAGAAAAAATTAAATAGGTATTGCCTTTTAAATGTGGAGGACATATTTCGTAACATTAACGGACATTTTTAAAACTTCATTCCTCCAAAAAAAATTCTTTTCAAGAAATTATTAAATTGTTTCTGCATTGTTAAAGATTTTAATACAATCATAAAAATAGTTAATTTTTTAAACGAAGAAGCGAATTTTCAATTTAAGTAATTCATCTTCAATAACAGCAAACTTAACTTTTAGCCAAATAGTTGATGTTTTAACTAAAAGATACAATTTTTTACCAAAAATAGAATGGTTCAATTATCAGATAAAAAATTAATTTTCAACACAACAAAACGAATTTTTATCCAAAATAGTTAAATTTTCAAACAACAAAATGAATTTTCATTTTGTATAATGAATCTTCAACAAAAAAAAAAAAACGAATTTTAAACCAAATAGTTGATTTTTCAACCAAAAAGGACAAATTTTCAACAAAATCTATATGAATTTTATACCAAATAGTTGAATTTTCAACTAAAAATTGTCAATTTGAAGAGAAGGAATAGTTCAATTTTCAATCAAAGCAATAAGTTTTGAACCAAAAATATGAATTTTCAACCAAGCTGATTAATTTTCTACCAAACAACTCGAATTTGCAACAAAATGCATTAACTTTTAATTGAAATTATGAATCTTTAACCAAAAAACATAAATTAAATAATGGAATATTTACAATTTTCGATAAAAAAATTAATTTTCAAACAAAGAGAAACTAATTTTTAACTAAAATGATGAATCTTCAGAAAACAAAACAATTGTCCAAATATTTCAATTTCCGACCAAAGAAATGTGTTTTCGACCAATAAGATGAATTTTCAAGCGAGAAGATTATTTTCAAATAATAATTTGTGAATAAAAAAAGCATCGGTTGTTGCGAAAGTTTTTTGCGAATATTGCAAACCTAAAAAAATTTAAATACAAATCGTTAAATACGAACTTTTTTCAATTTGGGCTTATAAATATATATATATATATATTTTTTTTTATCCGTATATGATATATTTTAAATAAGATAATTTTTTTTACAGATTGTGGAAAAGTGCTATAGTTTCAATGTCGCTGCATTAGAACACCAGATAAGACTACGTCGTACTAATGCTAATGCATGTATTGCCAAATTCCTAAAACTGTGATTGTATTGAGCTCAAATAAACAATTTCCAAGTTTTTGGATTTTCAACCAATTAAATTTCTAGCCAAATAGTTGAATTTTCAACCAATGACATTTTCAACAAAAAAATATTATGAGCTGATACCTCAATCAAAAAATATTGATCACGCGTTTATTTTAAATTATTAAAAATTGCGAATGTTACGATATATAATAATTATACAGTACAAAAAATATTATGAATTATTTAGAATTTACGTCGATGAAGAAAGTCTTTCTTCTTTTGAATTTAAAATGAATAATTTATTTGTAAAGAGTGAAATCAAATAATTAATTTACCTTTCACTCTAAAAGATTATTTTGTGATCTGAAAATTAATTTCGATAATTTTACAATGATGATTTATTATAAAAAATTGATTTACACATTTAATAATTTCGAAAAAGTGCGCCATATACAGCCAATGAGAATGCTGATGCGACGCATGCGCAGTGCCTGGAGCAGACCAAACTAGTACTTTTTTCAAAATTTAATTTATATTTCAGTAGCAATTCGCTTTCTCTTACCTTAAATAACATTCGTATTTATCCCTCAGAAATGGTAACTATTTAATTTTTCTATTACTTAATTTTAACGTATTTGACTATTTCAAACAATTATATACAGAACTTTGAAATACAATCAATTAATTTAATTACTTCTTTATTTATTCTTTTTTTACAATAATGAATTACACTTGATATGTAATTACTTTCAACTATTCAATTACTCACTTATTTTTAATGCAAAAAAATGATCACAGATTTCAAATCAATTACAATTACGTTTTTGCCTCAAGATTACTCGAAAGAAGTCAACAGGGGTTATGACAAGATTTTTTTATGAACAATTAATGATAACAATATTTTTGGTTGATACAAAAAGTAATAAAAAGCCGCAAAAGTACTAAAAAAAACCACAATAGTACTAAAAACTGGCCAAAAAGTAATCATAAGTGGTGATAACAAGATTTTTTTATAAACATTTTTTTATTTATTAATGGAAAAAGACGTATTAGACATGAGAAATAAATTATATGCACTTCTTTGGGACAAAAATTTACGCTAAATTGACTTCACTTCTTTTATCCTGTAGGAACTTTGTCATGGGATTCACAGGAAATGAGGTATTTTCCAAAAACACAACTTCTCCGTTTTCAGTCAAAAATGCAACAAAAAATAAAATTTTTGAAACCTTGAAATTCCCCAAATTAATAGGAATAATAGACTTTTTTTAGATGCACGCAGATTTTTGTAGACTCTATTTTATCCTCTCGCATCATCAAAATGGTCAACTTTGAGGGATCTTATATAATTATTATATATTAATAAATATATTAATAAAACTTATATAATTTAAATTATTACCTCCCAGATAACAATTCGCTCACACCTTGCCCGCATGGTGCTTGCACGCGTGTCGACCGATCGGCACGATGTGAGGGCAAGAGTGCAGACATATGTGTCCTCATATGCGTCGCATATGCGCCGCACGCGTGTCGGCACGTGCGTGCTAGCGTCGTGCTAGCATGCACGTGTTTTGAGTTATAATTATTGAAAAAAAGATGTTAAAAATAACATAAGTAACAGGAAACATTGTATGACGTTTTTAAGAAGAGACTCCTGTGTTGAAAGTTGTTCTTTCACAACTGATGATGCAACCGGTGTTTATTCCAAAAGCGACATACACAATGAAACGGTGCAGTATAAAATAATTATTTTATACTTATAAACTACACTCAGAAGCGGGCGAAATAGAAAATAAGTACGCTACTGAGAGACTTGCGAATTCCTGGGCGAAAGGGTTATATAGGTCGCATGTAACGCTATGCGAAACAGGTGCGGTTGCGTGCGCAACCTATACGATAAGTGGGGATGCGAGGACCCGCGACGACGGGACCTGTGTGATTACCAAGGATCACTAGAATCGCCAGTCTGCGCTCGAGGGTTCAACTGAACATTGTGTCGAGCGTTTGACTCATAGGAAGCACTTGCGCGACAGCATCGTATGAGATAGAAAACAATTAGCAGCCAGGTAATCGAATGATAAGAAGGACCGGGGACAATTTTTTCTAAAATCTTTGATATTCCTTATCAGGAAAAATAGATTCGAGCTAAAGGAATTAAACCTTGAGAACTAACCCCTCTCATGACCTGTCAAAACAATAATTGATTCAAAAGTAATACTGGAGATCATAAGGATCGCTCATTCTTCTTCAACCCGTTCTTATACGGGAGCTCAAGAATGCCAGTAGGAACACTTGAATTTAATTAAGTTATTTTGACAAAATCAATTAAGGGTAACACTGGAGATCTTAAGGATCGCTCATTCATTTTCAACCCGTTCTTATACGGGAGCTCATGAATGCCAGTATGGCTGCTCGAAATTGATTTAGTTAATTTGGCAGTGAATTACTCGAGGGAGAAGCAATTCTTTTTGAATTCAAGGTAGCAATAGTTCTCAAGGGTAGAATTTTACACCTATCAATTTGAATTTACCACGAAAAAGGGTGGAATAAAAAGAAAACTATATTACCTAAATTTTAAAATCAGATAGGAAAATGAGACAACATTCTGGAGGACAAACATTGCACCAAGTTTGCACGGAATGGCGTCTTATTTAACGGAATAAAAATAAATAAATTAATATTCAGTCCTTCTAAAGGGAGGGGAAAATTCCTAGGTTTCAATTAATTAGGTTTGAGCGAAGTCATGAGGACTCTTAAAATTATCTTATCTGCGAAATAACATGGGATAGTCGCGTGGGAGAACTACTAAAGAAAAAAAGCATTGGCTTATTCAGGCGTGATAGGTCTTTCGAACTCCTGCAAGCAGGAATCTAAAAAGAATAGATGAAACGAGCAATTCGGACTTCGCTTCTGTGATCCCACCGCCCATGGAATAAAAATATATAAATTCACTAATTTATGGCTACAAATTGATGAAATGAGTCGAAATCACAATAGAATCAAAGTTTTTGAGTCATCCGCCGTGGTTGAGCTGAGATCCGTCGAAAATTACATTTGTCAAGACTTTTTAATTGCTAATTACTTTCGCTTCAAAAGCTTACACGTTAGGAAAAGTATTGAGATTCGTCCAGGGGAAAATGGTGTGCCCATTCCGGTTCCTAGGGTGTCACTTTTAGTCAGTTTGAATAACAGGGTGGTAAGGGCTAATTTTAATGTTCTTCCAAAACTTGACCCAGTTTGTATAATCGGTCTCGAGTTATTGGACAAAATATATTAAAAGCAAGTCAGATGTATAATTTTCGGCAATCTTCAATATTGTTAAGAAAATTCTGAATTGCGACAACACTATTAAATTACATAAGAAAATGCCCATATTTCTATAGAGTTCAATCGACATTATTGGATCTCGACTCAATGTCGGATGATATTATAAAAAAAATATTAAATATTAAATCTTAAAAGTAGAACGATAACGTTACAACAAAATTATTCCTGCTACCTCTTAAATAACGTATTAGTGAGAAATATATATTTATCTGAAAATATTTTTTTATTTCGAACAATTTAAATTATTCAACACAGAACATTTATTCAACACTTTTGTTAAAAAAACAAAGGGATTTTAAAGAACACTATACTTTTGAATCTTCCAGTTAATAACTTTCAATTGCTTTTCAAGTTGCATATTTTTAATCGTTCTACTTCTGAGATTTAAGAACTTAAATCTCAGAAGTAGAACGATTAAAAATGTGCACTTGAAAAACTTGTTTTCGATCATTTTAAATCTGAATATAGTAAATATAGTAAAAAATGGTGAACCATTTTCCGAACCAAAACCCCCAAAAAAATGTTTATTTAATTTGAACAAAAATAATTATTAACTTTTATTTCGACTTTTTGTCTGTAAAATAAACTTGGAAAATAAGAAAAATTTAGAGCATGAAGCGAATTTGATCAGAGTTTTATTTTTACACAACTGCTATGTTATGTTTTTAGTAATAATGCGCTTTTTGTGCCGCACTCTTCACCGCACGCTATATGCCGACATTTTGCCCTAAGTACCTGACGAGCATGATAGACGCACGCTGTGCTGCATATCATGCAGACCGTGTGCGGGCACTATGCGGGATTACTTATTACTCTCAGAACGTGCTGTCACTGTGCTTGCATTGCTGCCGACACATCGTGCTTGCACGCCATGCGCCCATGTGCGTCCGCATGCATTGTTATCTGGGCTATTATAGATAAGATATTGTTCTTTCTTTGTAATCACAGCAAATTGAGTATACTTTCATTCACCTGTGGAATAGGGTAAGGAGGGACAGCGCCGACCAGTGGGGCAAAGGCGACTTTGCTTATAACATAGCTATTATTTAACCATTTTAATTCTACTTTGCATTAAATAAATCTATTTTATTATAGAGATAGCGTTACTTACTGAAATCTTGAAAATTGACGTTGTAAACGAAAAATTATGCAGAAAACAGTTTTGACAACGAAAGAATGGAAGATTCGCTGGCAGAAATGTAAAGTTTTCGACATTAATGGCAATACTTACAGTATGAAAGTTTGATATTTTGACAGATAAAACAATATCACATTATGTTATTATAATAATTGAACGTAATACAAGTCCAAAGTATATTTAATATCGTAAATAATTGAGGCATCACCAGTAGGGCAAGCCCGACGAAAATAATAATTTACACGTGCTTAGGCTACAAACGTATCATAAGTTTTGTCGATAAGTCATCGGTAATGCAGAGCAGCCACTTATCTTCTGGGCTACATGCAACAAACTATTATATATTATTATTTTCAATCCGGTCGGTAGAGCGGGTGTTTTGTGTTGGTACGGTAGAAACCTTTGCGCGTAGTCCGCCTCTAGTAGAATGTCAACGAATAAGAGGTTATATCACAGCTATCACTATTTTGAATAAAAATAACTTATTCTCCTTGCTGAATATGTTTACAGGTAATTTATCTAATACATAAAATACCACAGACGCGAAACATCATGTTTTCCCATTTTCAGATGTTTTGATTTTCGTAAAAAGCTGCGGTCGGCTTTGCCCTTCGGTGTGGGGCAAAGCCGACGAAATACAGCTTGTCAGAAATAATTCAATTATTAAATCATTGTTTTATTCATATAACTGTTACTTATAGAAATATGATGTACAATAATGTAGGACTCGAAATGAAAAAAAAAATGGATCAATTCCACATCTTATTAACTTTAAAAAAATCATTGACTGTTAACTGGTCGGCGCTGCCCCTCCTTACCCTACTTTTCCGTACAGTAATTAGGTGCAAAGGTACACAGTGTTCTTTAAGACTTAGTGATTTTTCGCTGAAAATCCAAAAAAGTGGCGATTTTTCAATATATTATAACTCAAAACCTGTGTAAGATAGCGGATTATTTTTTCAACGTAATTTTCTGATAATTTCGTCCTCTTCCTTTTTCCTCTTTGATATTTTACTCTGAAATCCAATGGAAGTTAGTCGTCAACGCAAAAGTAACTTTCGGAACTGTTAAAAAAAAAACGGTTTGGCAATGGATCTATTCTAACACGTTTGATACGTCAAAAGGGCCCCCTTAACGAAACTTTCTTAATAAAAACATTGGATGTGATCTTAAGCCTCATTTCAGTGTCAGTGATTCTGTCTGAGATAAAAAAATCATGTTGCTGAAGTGTCAAATTTACCGGCTTATATTTTCAAAGACAAAAACAAAAATAATGTATAATGTATGTGTAAGACTTTGTTTTGTAAGATTCCTACGAAAATAGAAAATGATTTTTTACTTTAAAAAATTAATTTTAACAGAATATTTACAAAGATTTGAGAAGATTTCAGAAATTGTGAGAAATGAATGTGGGAGATTTTAGGAAAATTTTTTTATTGTGCAGGAATTGAAACAAAATTTTTGGAAAAATATAGGAATAATTCTAATTGTGTTAAAAAATGTTTACAAGTTCAGACAAAATTTCAATAATAATAATTTAAAATTTCTTATGTCCTAAAATTAGTTTTAAGAATAAAAATTAAAAACTGAAATGAAACTTTTTTTCCTAATATTCAATAAGTGATTAAAACATAAATCATCAAAACTCGTACAAATTTGATTGAAACTGTTTGAAATTGAGTACACATACAAAGTATACTCAGCTAATGCCTGCAAAATAATAAAAAGTTGAAAATGACGTTTTGTTTAACAATATCCTATTCAAAATCAAGGCCGAGCGGTAACCACCTTTTTCCACTTTCGGAGACAAAAATTATCGAGGCAACATTTATTATATATTTTTAGTTTTTGGACGTTTTCTTTGGTTACATATTCGATTTAAATTCAGTCTTGGTCCAATAATATTATTATATAAATTAATGATTGATTAAGTTATAATTATTATATGATATTAATGAATAAATATTAATTGTATGTATACCATTAAGCTATTTCCCTTTCAGGGTAGGCGTGACACTACCCGATTCGGGTAGTGTTTCTAGGTGGATAGTTTTCTTTTAGTTATAAATAACTACAAGTTTGGGCTCACCACACCCATAATATGCCAACAGCACACAGTATTCTCGAATGGTCACCCATCCAAGTACTAACCGCGCCCAACGCTGCTTAACTTCAGTGATCTGACGAGAACTGGTTTTTCAGCGTGGCATGGCTGTTGTGAGGATGCAAATGATCTTCGGTCACTTTAGGACATTTTCGGTTTCCTCCAAGTAATGAATTGAATTAATTAATTAATTGAATTACTAAATAAAATAATATTAATCAATAAATTTATAATTAATAATATTATTCAGTAGCACGCCTTCCCAGTTTCTTCCGAATAATATTTCTTTTGTTTGAATTGGTTTTCAAAAAGGTGGCATATATGGAGAGGATCTTGTAAATCTGGAGAAATTTGGAGTTGAAGGATGATCATTGCTCCCCCCTGCTAATCGTATCGTTCCAAAAAACCTCTAAATAAATGAATAAAAAATACTAGTTAGAAAAGAAACTTTCAAATTTTTATTCAAAAAATAGAACGAAAGCTGTAAAAGAAAGTAAAAGCGGTAAAAGTTGCAGTGTAGAAGAGCGCTGAAACAGAGTTGCATAGAAAAACTGAAAAAAAGACTACATTCTAAAACTATGATTTATATCCAATTCGATTGTAAATCTTTTTGTAGCTGTACTAATAATAGCTGTGCATTTTTCATTTATGCAATTCAAACAGTGGTTTTCAGTGTATAATAATTCAGATAATAAACACGTATTAATTAGTTGGCACTGAATCACGTAGTTTTTATGCGATAAATTTATAAATTCACAACTATTCTTAGTGAAGACTAAGATACCTCCAAAGCGTCTTGGTTCATTTTCCCTG
>CAKNYM010053703.1:325356-350720 GCA_932195095.1 Andricus curvator | reverse complement strand
TTTTTAAATTATAAATAAATACAATAAACTTACTACTCCGAGAACAGTTCTTCCAGCAGCCGCTTTTATTTCTCTTTCCAACAAAATATATTTCGGAGCAAGATGTAACTCACACACTTTATGCCCCGGTTTTAAAATTAAATCGTCATGTCTTATTGCTTTCTGCCATATTGTTACATTTTCTTCACCTTTTGGCACAGGAAAAACACGAACTTTCGTAGGATTAGAATCATAACCCGAAGTACATCCTGGAGCTATACACCGGTTTCCGTCTTTTCTTTTCAACTATTCCCGTGTTTTTGATTTTCTTTTCTTTTGGAGGGTCTTTTTTGTTCTTAATTTTCCCCATAATTTCGAATTAAAATCATATGTCAAAAAACGGAGCCTGCCCATACATCTGACATGTATTTGTTGACAAATTCAGGTTTACATGCCACCCAGCGCCACCTACAACTCAGCTTACGCTAAGAAGCAGTGTGAACTAACCGAAATACACGGGCGATGCATAGGGCTGCTCTAAACCTATCTTCCCTCTACGATACCACTGGGTAATACAAAATCCCAACACTAGTTCGTGATACAAGGCTGCTGAAGCAAGTATGGTGTCAACGTAGATCAGCCATTGGCTGTTCTTAAAGAAGAAGAAGAAGAAGAAGAATAGGGAGCACTGAAAACTGGCGACGGTCTGGGATTGGTGGGAAACCAATCCCTTTTCCAGCTCGTCCAATGAAACTTGCAAGACTTTCAAGGTTTCGCATAGGCATAGCCGCAGCCTTTAATCAATTGAGAGTTTGCTTTGCACGACGCTTTGTTTGTTCCAATAGAGGTTATAATAAGAATGTTTATTTAAGTTATTGTCCCATTATTCCCCTCAAATAACAACAGTCACCTGTGCAAGCTAACCTCAAAGTGAAGCTGGGCATGTGGCTAGAAAATTACGAACAAAGATCACCGTATCGAGAAACATGTCAGGAATAGGTTTGATACTTGAAAGCTTCAGATGGAAGCTGTTCTAGTGAAACATGACCGATGGGGCTATGTTGATGGTAGTACAGTTAGTTTAGAGTGCTAATGCTGCACAAGTTGAGGCCTGACAAAAAGCTGATCGAAAAGCTCTCACTGATATCATTTTATCAATAAAGATCCGACAGAGCTTTGCCATATTAAGCACTGTACTACGTTCAAAGAAGTTTTGGACAAATTGAAAGAAGGGTGCAATTGCAGAATAGGGGCGTCACCCTTGTATCGGCTGGAAAAAATTTTTTTTTTGGCAAAAATCTATTGGAATGTTGAATTAAACTATAAATTAAGGGATTTGATGAGGCAAAAGTTTAAAATTATTATTATTTTTCTCAGTAGGATGTGTCAAATACGGGTCTATCACGATATGGGAATGATCGTATTTACCTCATCGTTTAGGTGCTTTAGACTTCCGTACGGCCAGAAAAACGGTACATAATTAAAATTTGACTGGCCACAAAAATAATGTTGGTCAAACCCCTACCCCTTCTCCAACGTCTCGTGGGGGCGGGAAGGCACCCCTTTGACTGGTCACAAAAATAATGTTGGTCAAACCCCTACCCCTTTTAGAACGTCTCGTGGGATGATCTTCAACAAAGTTTCCGCTAATTTATCCTTGGCAATTCTCAAAAAACATTTATTGCTTCCACGTTCGACTCCGCCGAAAACCCAATCGCCTTCGACGTGTTTTCCGCGATTATATTTTCGTTTTCCGAATTTTGATTCGTCAATTTCAACAACGCGGCCAACTCCACCGATTTGTTGATTTTCCGCGGAAACTACTTCGATACACACTTCACGACAAAAGTTGTACCAATCACAAATTGTGTGTTCGGACATTTTTGTTTCATGACGAGCAATTCTTTGCTGGTACCGGTTTCACCAAAAATATGTAATTTTGAGAATGTCGTAGAACCCAAGCTTCGACTTCTCGAAGCAAGTCCCCGTACGTACCGATCTTTTTTTCTTGCATGTCTTTTCGACACACCGCCATGTGCAGTGATCAATTGAATCACTTGCTTTATTCAAATTCATTTCCTTTCCGCACTCGCACGTCATACTTTTGGCAATTAAACCGAGGTTTTGGAGGAATTTAATCATGTCCAAAGGAGATAATCCCTTCAAACCAACAATGCGCTCGAAATCCCACATTTGCGACATCTTACAATGCGACAAATATTGTAAACAATGCTCTTGCATCCGTGGTTCGAAAGCCAATGATAATATTCGCAATTTTTTAAAATACGTTAACGCAACTATCGATTCCGATATATCGATACATATCTCGATTGCCATCAGTAGCCAAGATGGCGTCCTCCCGTCGCAAGTGACAGGTGATGTGCATGAAGGACTCCTTTTTTTTGTCGACATAACGCGATATGTCGGCATAAAAGAATATGCAAATATATTTTGATTTATTGAAAAACGAATAAATTTTAATCATTTACCGTTTTTCTGGCCGTACGGAAGTCTAAAAGCACCTCAACGATGAGGTAAATACTATCATTCCCATATCGTGACAGACCCATATTTGACACATCCCACTGAGAAAAATAATAATAATTTCAAACTTTTTTCTGATCAAATCCCTTCATTTATACTTTAATTAAACATTCCAATAATTTGTTGCCGAAAAATAAAATTTTTTTTAGCCAAAATAGAGGTAACGCCCCTATTCTGCAATCTAACCGAAAGAAGTTTTTAGGTCTAAAAAAGCCAGTCGTTGTTTGCGAAATGGGCGAAACCGAGAACATGACTAAACGCTTAAATAAATTGTTCAACACAGTCGACAGGCTGAAAGAAATTTATGTTAAAGCATCCGAAGTAACTTAGAAAATTAAATTAATTGGAGAGTTTAATGCCAGCAAAGGTAAGAATGACGGTAGTGAAAGTTCACAAGATGCATTGCTCATCAAAGCAAAAGGACGAATGCAGCAACATTCTGCTCATCGAAAGGCCGATTCGAAAATTGATGATTCTTCGAACGTCGGATCCAACTCTAAAAAGAAGATGTTCAAGAGCAACTATTGCAAATACAAAGGTTACTAAGCTATTATTATTTTACTCCGCACCACGTCGATCATACGCTTTCGCTGTCTAGTCTTCCTGTCGTATAAACTATAAACGGTCACTTTCAAAACTGGAAAGACGCTGATGAAACGCGTAAAATGTACCTGCGTTACATAAACATGTTTATTCAAGTTATCCTCTTATTATTCCACTAAAATAACAAAAGAAAGTACAACTGTAATTGGATTGAGATCAATAAGCAATTGGAAAACTTAAATTCTCGATTAAAAAAATTAATTTTCAACCCAAGAAAAAAATGTCATGCTGAAGGCCATAATAAAGATAATATCAACATTCATTGTATTGTTGCCCTTATCTCATTATTATTAGTTTTAGGTATTATATATAAAATGTACTTTCAGCTGTACAAACAAATTGTTTAACCTTCATAGGAAGGAGTATTTATAAATTCGCCTTCGCTTCTTACTCATCTTTTCACCCTCACATCGGCTACACATAATTTTAATTTAGAATAAGGAATACGATTTAGTTTTATATAAAGTAATTGATTGTCTTTGAACATGTAAGTACACATTTATACAGTTTTATTCGCGCTCTACCGACAATGGCATTTTGAGATAAGACAATCTTAAAATTATATTTCAGTTATATAATATCTTAACATCATTTTGGACACCTGTTCCTATATTTATATATATATTTGACATTGTTCTTAATGGACGACTTTATAATCACATCGATGATACTCAAAGAAAAGAGAAATACTTGTTGCAAAGACTTTGATGCTGTGCGTTTTTTTTTTTTTTTTGGTTTGCAAATGTGAAGTCACAATCTTCTCTGAATTGTGTCTTTCACATTGCCCTGACAAGATCAGATTTTTTTAACTGAAAACCAAAGAACAATAAAGTTCACTTTAAACGGTGACTGTCCGATATAAATATTCAAGTCTCTTTGACACTTTTTGAATTACCAAACTACTTATTTGTAGACTTATATCATTAACATAGACAGAATTCACTACTTTTCCACCAAACTTTAGACAAATTAACTTTCTCCAATTATCCTATCTAGCTATAGTTTGTATAATATTATGTATAATATATTAACATCACGCGCATTATATACAAATAGATACAGAAAAGATTTAATATAGATTTGTTCACATCACGAGTATACGCGGTTCGTTTTATCAAAATAAAAATGTAAAATTTGGGCACAATGACGAATTCTTGTTGAAATCCCTCCCCCACGTTGAGTTTATTTATACGTTATAACTTTTACGCAGTATTACGTATTAACCATTCGCGAATTGTATCATGATTTTGTTCTATCCATCTGAGATTAGCTTCAGCTTGTTCAACAGATTGTTGTACTGATCTAGTTGCGCTTCCGAGGTCGTCTGCATGTTCGTTTGCGAAATCCAATAACTATTAAAAATAGAAATAGGTTATGAATCACTAAATTAAGAAATCTAAGGATCGCTTTTAGGAAATAATCTAAAGAAATTGCAACTTACATCTTTCAATTCGTATTTGGTGTTGATCTTCTTTGTAGAAGCTTTAACAATGCTACCAATACTAAGAAGGGATTTTCCCATGCTGCAAATACAAAATTTATATATTTATTAAAATTCATAAATTAAAAAAAAGCATAACATTTCTATCAGTTTAAAAATTAATAAAGTTAAAAAGGATAATACCTGACTGAAAAAAGTAGAACCAGGAAAATAGAATAGAAAAAATAGAAACCGGGAAAAAGGAAACCAGAAAAAGGGAAATTGGAAAAAAAGAATCTGGGAACAATTAAAACTGAAGAAATAGAAAATGAAAACAAAAAAAATGAAAACCGAGAGAAGGGTAACCGGAAAAGGTGAACATGGAAATGGAGTCCAGAAAAGAAAGAGGGCAAGAGAAAACCCCGGGAAAAGGGAAACCTTAAAAGCAGAACAGAGCAAAGAAAAATTGTTGAAAGGGAAACCGGAAAAAGAAAATAGTAAAAGGGAAAAGGAAACTAGAAAGGAAATGAAAAATGGGAAAATGGAAACCGATAATAGCACCAGGAGACGGGGAAAAAGGAAAACGGGGTAAAAAAACAAAAGAGGGAAATGAGAAGAAGGCAAACCGGAAAAGGGAATCTTTTAAAAGAAAAAACAGGGAAAAGGATAAAGAGAAATATAAAACAGGCAATATGAAATAGAAACCCCGGAAAAAGGAAAAGAAACAATAAAAAATAGAGGAAACCGGGAAAAGGGAAATAAATTATATTTTTGTTTATACTGAGCTTAAGATTCTGAATCGGGGTGATACTCCCACATTCCAGATTAAAAACAGGAGTGAGGTTCTCGATTTGACTCTATGCTCGGAAGAACTATGGAGCAAGATAGAGGTTTGGAGAGTCTCAGATAAAGAGTCTCTCTCGGACCACAAATACATCTTGGTTCGGTTAGCCCTAGGAAAACCGGTGGTTTCAAATATTACAACCCCCAGGAATACACTTTGGGACTCATAGAAAGAGAAACTGAAAAGCAGGCTTGCGGAATTTCCAACCAGCTACGGTACCATAGATGAGTTAGAATACGCCGCGAATTTTCTTAAAACTACATCAGATGAGAATAATGGCCTTACAAGTACAATCAACCCAGGTCAAAAGGATATATATAGTTTATATATAGTAGACAAAACAATGATATTTTTCATTAGTTTTATACAGTGAATTCATAAAACAAATTAAAAATATCATTGTCTTGTCCATTATACATAAACTATATATAACTTTTTCACCTGGGAAGTCTAGGAAAGGAACAGGTTGGTGGAACACCCACCTGGAAAAACTCCGTAAAAAGACTAGAGCGTTGTGAAACAGGGCAAACAGAACTAAGTTGCCTTCAGACTAGGACATGTATAAGACGGCCCAGCATGGATATAATAGAAATATCAGAATTTATAAACAGGAAAATTTTAGGAGCTTTTGCGAGGAGTCAAAAAACATTTCGGAAACAGCGAGGCTCTACAAGGCCCTGACAAAAAATTCGGAAGTTCGCCTTGGGCTCATAATGCTCGATGATGGTGAGTTTGCCGGCGACGGAGAAGCAACACTGAATCACGTGATGCAAGTTCACTTTCCGGGTTTTTAGGTGACACACTGACGAAACTATTTAGGGCAAGCATTGCCCTAAAACACGTGCCATCGGCATGGAAGGATGGCAGAGTGGCCTTCATTCTCAAACCTGGAAAGGAGGGTTATATTACTGCTAAAGATTTCTGATCAATGAGCTTGACGACCTTCACCCTCAGGAGGCTAGAGAGGCTGGTTGAGAGCTATATCAGGAATGAGTTTCTTGTAGCCTCTCTGCTGCACAGAGGACAGCATGCCTTCCAGGCAGGCTGCTCAGTAGACACTGCTGTTCATACTGTCGTAACAAAATTAGAGCAGCAGCTGAAACAGGGAGGGTATGCTGTGGGCACCTTCTTGGATATAGAGGGTACCTTCAGCAATACCCCTCCATAAGTTATCTTTCCAGAGGCTCCAAGTTGTAGCATGCCAGGTCAGCTAGTAAGCTTAATAGGAAGCATGCTGGCGGAGGCGACTCAAAGCCAGATAGGGCGAACACCTAGTCAGCTGAATGACTTCGCGAAGATACCCACAGGGAGTGTTCTGTCACCCCTCCTGTAGTGTATTGTAGTGGACGGCCTCCTTCGCAGGCTAAGGAAAGAGGGGTTTTATACCCAGGGATACTTGGATGACGGATGACAAGGTCGCCACTGCGCATCGTAGAGCTCTAGTGCGATAGCTCAGGCCTCTCGGTGAATCCGGAAAAGACCAGCTTGATCATTTTCACGAGAAAGTACAAAATGTCGAAAGTTGACGCCCGTCAATTTTTTGGTGGGAGGCTGACGATCTCAGATTCGGATAAATATCTGGGGGTAATCCTAGATAGCAAACTGAACTGGGCGAAGCATCTTGAAACCCATTGCAGGAAGTTTGTCATGACATTTTGGATGTGCAGAAGAGCCTTTAATTTGACGTGAGGTCTAGGGCCTGAAATGCTTGCATGTCTCTACTCAGTTGTTCTTCAACCAAGGCTCCTATACGCGGCCATGGTCTGGTGGCCGTTTGGGGGTGTTACGGAAGCTATAAAAACTACGCCCACAACGGCGATAGGATTCATGCTGTGCGGCACTTGGCAAGAGCAAATAAATGGACTTAAGGGACTAGACACACTAGGCTCCCAAGTGACATCTGCACACCGTGTCTTGCTGCATCAGGATGGCCGTCAGAAGCTGGATCTGGACAAAGCCAGGGAAATCCTGGGTTCACCCAAGAAAGACATAAGTACATCAAGAGGTTTAGGGTCAACAACTCAGAGCGAATAGATAAGGGTATGGCACAATGGGCTTTACAGCTTGAGCGCTAGGAGATCTCCATCGGACTCCCGGCCTGCACATAAACTAAACTAAAGCTAATTATTTTGAACATATGCAGTTGACTTACTATTTTCGAATATGACTCCATTTATTCCTCATGTAGTTAAAAGCCAGTGATTGTCCAATGACATTATTGGCAACAGATCCAAATACTCGGGTCACGTCTTGTTTCCTTATTCCTGAATTATCTGTTAATGCCCAGTCTAGGTATCTGCTCAATAACCATGTTTCTCTTGAACATCCGAGTGCAGCAAGAAGAAGATCTCTTTCGCTTCCTACATTGCTCGCTACGTAACGCTGCCATGCGAATTCCCATTCCGATTGTCCACCAACTCGTATTGCCGTACAGTAGACGACACTCTTCAAATTTGGTGAAATTCTGCAGCAAAATGAAGTTTCAATCAAATAAAAATATATATGTAAATATGAAAAAATAAATATGAAGTAAATATATAATTGATAAGTAAATCAACAGAACAAAAAACAGACAGAGAGACAGCCAGACAAACAAACGGACAAACGGACAGAAAAACAGACGGGTGAACAAATAAACATACAAGCAGTCCAGCAGAACAAAAAGCAGACAGACAGACAAGCAAATAAACAAACAGACAAATCATCAGACAGGTAAATAAATTTAAAAACCAGACTTATGCATGGACCAACAAACATATAAACAGACGGAAAACAGACAAACAAATAAATAAACAATTTAACAATAAAATAAAAAATTCAGGAACAAGCAACAAATTAATTAATTAATGAAGAAACAAACGAATCAAAAAAATTCAAAAACAAATTAATAAAGAATAAAACACAAGTTAATAAATAGAGAAATTAATCAACATAGAAACAGATAAATAGCAAATAAATGAAAAAACACAGGAAAAAAGATCCAATTGAATGAACAAATTAAGAAACTATTTTACAAACAAGTCAACAAAAAATATTAACGAACTAATTCAAAAATAAGGAAACAAATAAATAAAATTAAAAAAAAAACAGATGAGCAAACAAAAAAACAGAGTAAAGAAAAGAGAAAACAAGTAAAGAAAGAAGAAATAAATAGAGAACAAAAAAACTGATAAGCAAATAAAGAAATGAAGAAACGAATAAATAAACAAAAAAAGAATTATCAAAGAAATCAAGGAACAAATAAAGAAACAAAGTAATAAATAAAGGAAGAAGTAAAAAAGAGTCCCAAAAACAAAGGAACATTCAAATGAAAAGGAAAAACCCAATACATAAAGAAACAAATAAATCATTAAACAATTCAAAAGAAACAAAGAAAACAAAATTAACAACGAAACAAATAATTAAATACACTAAAAAACCGGCATACAGATAAATATAGAATATAGAAAGAACTAAACAATTTAAGAGAAATAAAGAAAACAAAATGAATAAAGAAACAACCAAATAAATAAAGAATGAAGAGAAACGAAACAAACAAATTAGTAAAAGGAGAAATATAAAAAGGAACCAAAAACAATAAATAAAGAAATAAATAAATATACTAAGAAACTAAGCAACAGATAGTTAAAGAAAAATAAGCAAAGAAAGAAAGATTTAAATAAAGAACAAAAAAATGAATAAAGAAATAAAAAATCAACAAAGAAGCAAATAAATAAATATAACACATACATAAATAGATATTATTATTGTCTATTTTCTTACGGATTGTTTTCATCTGGATTTGGTTCATTTCTCCAATTAATAAACTGCTTAACAGCATTCCTCACGCAATCTTCATGGCCAAATGCACAGGCCCAGTTAAGAACATCGATACGGGTGAATACCGTTAGCTGAGGATCCTCGTAAGAATCTTTAAAACCCGTTTGCTTGTAAATGTTGTCCAAAAGTTTCAAAGCGTATACCTGAAATTTAAAAAAAAAATGTTATTCAACAAAATATATACATTTTTAAACAAATAACTGAATTTTTAACTTAAAAAAAAGTTGAACTAAAACAGAACTGTTAAATTTTTAGTTAAAGAAAAGAATTTTCAACAAAACAGTTATATATTTTACCAAAAAGAATGAATTTTCAACAAAATTGTTAAAAATTCAACAAAATAACAACATCTGTGACGAAATAATTGAATCTTTGATGAAAAAGAGTACTTTTCAATGCAGAATATTAATTTTCTAGAAAAAATTCGAATTTTCAACAAAATACAATGATTTATAAAGAAATAAAAGAATTTTCAACTGGAAAAAGAACAGTTGTGTTTGAAAAAAAATTAATTTTAATTTAAGCAAAATTTAACCAAGTAGTTGAATTTTCAACTAAAAAAGATTCATTTTTAACCTAAAATAAAATAGTTTAATTTAAGCTGAAAAAATTAATTTTCATGAAGAAAAATGGGAATTTTCAAAAAAAAAATTAAATTTTTAACGAAAGAGCTGAATTCTCAACCAAAATAATGAATCTTCAACAGAGAAGATTAATTTTCCACCTAAAAACAAATTTTGAATCAAATAATTGAATTTTTAACTAAAAAAGACAAATTTTCAACTAAAAAGAGGATAGTTCAATTTTCAGTCTAAAAAACGATATTTTAACAAAGTAGTTCAACTTTCAACAAAACAGTTGAATTTTTTACAAAAAAAGGATGAACTTTTAACAAACTTTTTAAATTTTTAACCAAATCATAAAATTTTGAAAAGTGAAATTTTTAGTTGAAAAATTAAGTTTCAATTAAACAAATTAGTTTTCAAGTAAAATGATAAACCTTTAACCAAAAAAATTAAATTTTACAGAGGAGTTAAACATCACATCAAGTAGTTAAATTTTTAACAACAAACAATGATGAATCTCTGATAAAATACATGAACTTTCAACAAAATAGTACAATTTTCATCAATATATTTGAATTTTTAGTTTGAAAAGTTAACTTTCAGCAAGAAAGTCTCATTTTCAACAAAATAGTTAAATTTTGAATTAAAGAGCTGAGTTTTTAAAGAAAAAATTAACTTCTAACAAAGGAGTTCAACTTTTAACAAATTAGTTGAGTTTTTAACCGAGAAAATGAATTTTCTATCAATGAGAAAGATGCATTTCCAACCGAAAAGATGAGTTTTTGAAGAAGAAAAAAAAATTGTTAACAAAAGAATTCACCTGTTAGCCAAGTAGTTGAATTTTTAACCGAGAAGATGAATTTTCCATAGTAAAAGCCTAATTTTTTATAAAATGTATGAATTTTCAACTAAAAAAGTTAAATTTTCAACCAAAAATAGAATTGTTAAACTTTCAGTCAAGGAAATTGATTGATTTTTAACTTGAATTTGCAAAAAAAAGGTACATTTTTAACAGAAGGGTTGAATTGCCAATCATGAAGAATTTTTAATTCAATGCAGAAGAAAAAAACCAAATTGTTAAATTTTCAAGCCGAAAAGAGGGGTTTTCTACAAAACATTTAAATTTTCAGTGAAGAAGGTAATTTTTTACCAAAATAGTGTATGTAATAATTCTATGTATTTTTCGAGAAAATATTGATAAAGAGAGAAAAGTAGGTTTAGAAGAAATATAAAAAAAAATTGCTTTTTGTCCTTTTTCACTTCAAATAACAAATCAGTGAATTAAAAAAAATCTGTATAGACAGCCCTCTTTAGAATTCAATTAGCTTCATTTTTCAAAAATCTCGTTTCGACGTATTGTGCGACACCATGCCACTTATCGACCGAGCAAGGTTCTGATCCATGCTAAGTTATCGACATTCAATATTACCATCAGTCGGTAATGCAGATTCCTGAAATGCACCTAGTCTCCCTACCTTACCTTCGATGTAATACCAACAGACGATAACTCAGCGGTTGCTCTACTACTAATTCTCATAATCAACTAATGTTAATTATTATTTTTTATTTCATTTGGCCACCTTTGATTTGACAAATGCATTTAATTGTACTCGGCTACATTCTTGCATCGTAAATGTTTTTTGAGCGATTGGAATCATCAAGAAATCAGTCTCAACTTTCACAATTCAAATTCACTTTGTAGAATTTCAAACTTACCCTAAATTTGTCGTATCCTTGGAATTTGATAAGCATTCCATTCAAGTAGCCCATGCCCGTTAAAGCCGCTTTCCAAGGAAGATATTCTGTTTCATGGGCTAAATAGGAAGTTACATCTAAAGCAGTAGAATAGTTTAGTTTTCCAGCTCTTGCTAGGTTCAGTGCATCATCGATCAACTGAGCTCTGTTTATTGTTGAGATATCTTTGAAATTTGCTCGATTTAAATTCTTAATGAGCAGCTGCCAGTTTTCTTTGTCGTAATTCACACGATAATATCCTAAAAAATCAATTTTAATTTCGTTAATTTGCTCTGAAGGATTTAGGTACAGAATGTTTATATTAGAGTAAGAATTTGATGCACTACGGTCGAAAATTGTACACACGACTAGCGCGATCGTTACTAAAAATTACTGATGACTTTCTTACATGATAACTTATTCGAAAATAAAGCTAAACATCCGAAAATTACAGGACTCATTCTTAAAAATACCATCTTTAATTTAGGCCAAGAAAACTTGAAAAATCTTAATGGGTTCCCGAGTTATGACTAAAAATGTCCAAGCATTGCGTCGAGTTCCAGAACGAGATGTTCAGAGTTAGGATTTCCCTTAAAACTTATGAATTCCCTACTGAGAGGCCATTAAATGAATATTAGTTTGAAGAAATATATTATTTGCTAATGGCGACACGTTCTCGAAAAAATCGAATTCTTTCTAAAAATGTTTATTTATTAAATTCTGATATAAAATTATGTAAATATAATATTTTTAGCACTTTTTTTCATACACAATTCAATTTTTTGCTTGAAAAGTTTGAGTGCTAAAAACAGAAGACAATTGAAACAATTTTCTTCAATTTTCAGCAGTTAAATTATCTTTAAGTGTCAACCGTTGAAAATTAAACTGCTGAAAATGAAAGAAAATTTAATTTCAAAGATGAATTTTTAATTTCCTACAATTTTCAGAAGTTGAATTTTCTTCGACTTCCATCATTTTCATCAATTCATTTTTGAAAAAATGAGTCTTCAATTTCCTACATTTTTCAAATTTAAATTTTCAATTTTCTTTTATCTGCTGATATTTTCATATTTCTTAAATTTACAATGATTTAATTTTAAACAGTTGAATTTTCAACTGTTACTAATTGAAGAGAATTAAAAATTGATTTTTCAATAGTTTAGAATTTTAAAAAATTTGGGAATTAAATTTCATACAGTTAAATATCGCACAGTTGAATTTTCATCTGTTGAAAATTAAAGAAAATTAAACATTGAATTTTTAGCAGAAGAATTTTCACCAGTTAAATGTCCAGCTTTTAAAAATTGAAAAAAATTGAATAAGCTGAAGATACTATTTTCTGCAATTGAATTTCCAACATCTAAATATCAACTGTTGAAAATTAGAGAAAAATAAAATTTGAATTTTCAACAGTTAAGAAATTGATGAAAATTGAGAATTGAATTTTCAAAAGTTTAATTTCTAACAACTGAATTTTCAGCTGTTAAAAATGGAAGTAAATTGAGAGTTTCATATTAAATAGTTATATTTACAACAGTTGAATTTTCAGCCTTTGAAAATTAAAAAAATTGAATAGAATTGAAAATTTAATTTCCAACAGTTGATAATTCAATTTTTACCATTATTAAATTTACAATACTTGAATTTTCAAAAGATGAATTTTCTGCAGTTGAATTTTCTTCAATTTTCAGTTTACTTGATTTTTGAAAAGTCGAAAATTAAACTTTTGAAATTTAAAGAAAATTTAAAGTAGAATTTTCAACTGTTGAAAACTGAAGGAAATTAAAAAATTGTATTTCAACAGTTATGAAATTGAAGAAAATTGAGAAATGAATTTTCAACAGTTTAATATCCAACCGTAAAACCTCCAGCTGTTGAAAATTTAAGGAAACTGAAAATTGAATTTTCAACCGTTGAAAATTGAACTGTTGAAAAATGAACTGCTGAAAATTTAAGAAAATTGATAATTAAATTTTCAGAAGTTGGATTTTCAAATTTCTACTATTGCCAGCAATTGAAATTTTTAATTTCCTTCTTATATCAAAAAGAATTTTAAAAACTGGTAAATTTACATGAAATTAGATGAGAATTTAATAAATAAACATTTCAATCCATAGAAAAAAAAAAGAAAAATATAGATTTTATTTTGAAACGGGTCACTATTAACAAATATAGTTCTGGCAAATTGATAGTCATCCAATGGACTCTCATTAAGGAATTTAAAAGATTTAAAGAAAATCCCAATTCTGATCATCTCCTTGTGAAACTCGACGCAACGCTTGGATATTTTAAGTCATATCTAGGGGTCTGTGGTCCTTCGGCGGTTGGAGGGATTCAACCCCTCACAAAGGACAGCGTCCTGGCGAATCGCCAGGCACGATCGGCCTCAGGAAGAAGACACAGCTGGAGGTTCCAAGCACCTCCTAGTTGTGCAAATTCCTGAGTCCCAGACGAGGGCTCATGCTGTCCTCAACAACAGCCCCTTCTACCACCTTGGACAAGTCAAATATATGATTTCCGGCCAGGGACAAGAGGAGCCTATCGGGACACAGGAAGACCGGGGCAGACCTAAATGACTGCTCCCGGCCCAATCATTACCCAAATCGACTTGCATCACAACAAAGGCGCCTCTGAGGTTCTGCAGAGGGGCATAGCTGCGAGGCGCACAGGTATCTCGCTGATCCAGGAACCTTCGTTAGTTCGAAATACCATGAGGAGATAAGGGGGAGGGGGCTGGTTTTTGTTACAGGGACCCCAAGCTGGCGAAACCAAGGGCCTGTATACTGGCCAAGGGAGTCAACGTTATCCCGCTGCTAGAGCTATGTTCGAGAGACCTGATGGTGATAACCACCGATCGTAGAGAAGTAGGGAAGCTAGTCATGGGATCGGCCTACTTTCTATATGACAGCGATACCAACCCACCAATGGAGGTACATATACTGTTGAAATACTGCAAGGTAAGGAGTCTTCCTCTTCTGCTGGGATGCAATGCTAACTCCCACGATACATTATGGGGCAGCAAGGACATCAACTCAAGAGGTCATGATCTATTGAAATACCTAATCACTACTGATTTAGATATTCTTAACATGGGAAGTATCCCGACGTTTCATAACTCGGACAGGGAGGAAGTCATCGACATCAATCTCTGAACCAGTAGTTTCAGAGACAATGTTAAGAAGTGGAGAGTCTTAGACGAATTCACTCTCTCAGATCACTCACAGATAGAGTTCGAGATGAAATCCATCGTACCCGCAGGCCCTAAGAGAGCCAGAAATCCAAAAAGAACGGATTGAGACCAGTTTCCTACGGAACTAGGGAGTACACTCTTGGAGGTGCCCAGGTCAATTAGAGACGTGGACACCCTGGAGATGGCAGCCAAGATTTTCACGGAGGCCATCAAATCTACTCATGAACGTAATTGTCGACACACAGCTGTCTGAAATGCTGGGAGACACACTGGTGGAACGGAAAACTCGAAGAGCTTGGCAGGGAAACCAGAGAGAGGTTTAGACGTGCCAGTACTGGTAAAACGGATGAACTATGGCCCTTATTTACGACGATGAGAGATGAATACAGGGGTTCAATACGTAAGGCGAAACAAGAAAGCTGGACCGCCTTTTGCACTTTTTGTTTTGGGCTTCATAGGGTTTGGAAGAAAGGGGGCGATACCTTTGAGGAAACCAAAGCCGCCTGTGGCCCAACTAGGTCCGAAACAACGGCTAGCTCACGAGATTGTTACCCGTTCCAGGGTCAGGTGAGCCCTGAAGTCTTTCAATCCTTACAAGTCTCCTGGTCTGGATGGCATGTATCCGGTCTTCTTACAGAAGGCTGGAGAGACCATTATAGGGTCGCTCGTGAGACTTGCTAGGGCTAGTCTGACGCTGGGATATGTTGCGACGGCATGAAGAGGTGCAAGAGTAGTCTTGATTCCGAAAGCAGGCAGGATCGGTCATTCTTCACGCAAGGATTTCCGTCCCATCAACCTCACATCTTTCCTACTAAAAACAGTAGAAAGACTTGTGGATAGGTATATGCGCGACACTGTCTTATCAAGTGAGCCACTTCACAAGGAGCAACATGCCTATAATGCTGGTCACTGGACCGAGACAGCCGCGGCCCTAAGCGGAGTAGTAAACCTAATCGAAGGACAACTAGAGTAAAACGGCCTCGTGATTGGAACCTGTATGGATATCGAAGGAGCCTTCAACTACACCTCTAGAGAGGTTATCAGGGCCACCATGACTGCAGATAGTGTGCCTATCGCTGTCGTGGAATGGACTTGCCACATGTTTTGGCCAAGAGAAACCTAAGAACGATTAAGGGTGATACCACTTTATCTGGAACCGTTGACTCGGGATGTCCGCAGAGATGCGTTTTATCGGCCCTGCTGTGGTGCCTGGTAGTGGATGAACTGCTTCATCTGCTCACGAGTCAGGGCTTCCACATTATAGGATACGCGGCTGATATACTTCGTCTGGTGGAGCAGAGTCGAAATGTCCACTGTGAAGTATCGACTGGAAAAAATCAGGGGACTGATTCTAAGGGGCGTCACTGGTGCCTGGAAGTCGACACACACGATGGCATTGGGGGCACTTACAGGGTTGGAGCCCCGCCATCTCACCGTCAAGGCCATGGTTTCGAAGGCGGCCTGGAGATTAGACATAGCAAACGGCGGAAGGATTTCGACAACAGTGCGGATCCCAACTGACATCACCAATAGGCCGATCCTGAGCATCCTCAAGAACAAAACGCCCACTCGCTATCTCTTCGACAAGAAATATCGTGTTAGCCTATCCACGATGGAGGAATGGGTTAACGGCGTGGCACACCTGCCTAGTGATGGGGAAAACTAGTTTACAGTTGTTGCGTTAAGTTTCAGTCGGATTATACTACTTGACCTGGCGGCTTAAGCCGACTAAAACTGGATGCAACGCTTGAATATTTTTATTCATAATTCGGGAAGGCATGTGGATATGTTAGGTTTTCTTGGCCCAAATTTAAGATAAGATTTTATAGCTTGCCTCCTGTAAATTCCAGATGTCTGTCTTCATTTACGAACAAGTTGACATGATTCCAAGTCTTCAGTAGTTCGAATGGATGCTCGCGCCACCGCAAGCGGCACTTCAAATTACTGGTGACTTTGAAATATTATAATCCGGTCGAAAATAAAGATAGATATTTGTTAGCGATCAGAAATATTATTAAATTCCACGTCGAATGAGTCTCAACAGAGATATTTCTGACTTTTCAAAGAGAAAATATCACCTGATAATGTTTTTTGAAACTTAAGAATTTCTCGAAACTTGTACCTTGGATTCAACTAGGGTCATGACCTGGGAAAGTTGTGAAAAAAATCTGAAATTTATAGAACGTAATCTTTCAAATATTTTTTTAAATTTAAGCCAAGAAAACCTGAAAAATCTTCACGGGTTCCCGAGTTATAAATAGAAATGTCTAAGCGTTACGTCGAGCTTCAGTCGGCTTAAGCCGAACAAAACTCGATGCAACGTTTTTACATTTTTACTTATAACTCGGGAATCCATGAAGTATTTTTAAGGTTTTTTGGCTAAAATTAAAAATAAGGTTCCATAGCTTGTCTCTTGTAAATTTCAGATATCTGTCTTTATTTTCGGCCGAGTTATCATTTGTAAAAGTCATTAGTGATTTTTCGTGTCGTTCGCAATAGTCATGGAGATAATCTTCTATGGTAGTGTATATTTATAATTTTCGAAAGAAATACACACCTGTTTCTTGAATATTTAATATAACCCATTGAGAAGGACTTGCTTCAAGATCATTGATGCTAAGCGATTTTTCCGCCTTCATCCAGTACGACGGTCGTGTTTTATTGAAATCAAGTTTCTGTTCGGACGTGTATGTAATTGGAATCCACCAGAGAGGCATTGGTTCCGATGAAATAGATGAAGTACTATTTTGCAGCATAAATCGCTCCTGGAAAGTGGAAAGAGAATTAACGTCTATTTGAAATTTTACGATGGACCTAAATTTTCTCATTTAGTTCCGAGTGTTTTTCCAAGATTTAATTCTAGCATAAAAATGATATCTGAAAGAAAGATACCTGATTAAGAGAGGCGCCACCATTTTTATAATCACGAGTAACAGTCACTACAGGAAAACCTGTTTGAAGAGTCCAGGTATCCATTATTTGTTTTACAGTTACATCTTGATCAAGAGCCTTATCCTTGTGAGCCTGCTTGGTCAAGGCAGCCCACAAATCATCCTGTTCTGCGCTTTGATAAGCTCTAAATTGTAAATTAATTTTTTACATACAATTTTATTGTTTCGTTCCAGATAATTCAATAGTCAGTACCTTAAAACGTGGGCTATAGTTCCAAAAAGTTCTCACCTCAAACTTTTACATTCTCATCCTGATGAGAAGGTATTGGTTTTATGTGAAAAATGACTTTCGCGGATTCCATCAAATTACGAAGTTTTGAGACCACCTGAGTCAGAAAAAAAAAAGTTTTTACGTCATTGTCTGTCTTTGTTGTCGTCTTTGTTGTTTTTAAATATGTATCGTCCATTTTCCGGAAATCTATCAGTCGTAGAGTAAAATTGTACTTAACATAAAATGTGAAATTTGAAAAGATCTACAAGTTTCATTTCAATCTTTTTTGAAAATTTGTAGTATTTACTGAAATAAACGAAAAAACATTACCTTTTTACAGGTAAATAAAGTTTTGACCTTGGAAGCGTCATTTGCGAGGAATCCGAGGTAAGATCTTTTGAGAACTCTATCCAAAACGGGAAATTAAACTTACTTTTCTTTTAAGTAATTCGAAAGTCCTTGTTTGAAGACCTCCGTTGTGAGGAAATGATCCATCATTCTGATGATAGAAGCACCCTTGGAGTAGGATATTCTATCAAAAATTTCATCGATTTCATCTGGATGACCAACTTGGATTGAAATTGGATGAGAAGATTCCAAAGCATCCAAACCAAAGACATTATGAATTTCATCAACGACAAATTGTTCCAAAACCTTCCATTCTGGTTCCACCTGTATTGTTATAATAGTTTCATATTCAATAACAGAAAATCCACATGAAAAATAACTACATTTATTTTATAATTTTTTTAAAACTCTTATTAATTTTGGAAAACTCTTGTTTTGCAAATTAAATATTATTCCTTAATTGAAAAATGTTTTTCACTGTTTATAGTAATTTTTGTGAAAGATGACTCTTTAGAATATCAAACAAAATACGAGAAAAAAACGAATAGGGAAATTTTGAGAAATTTAATTTTTTAATATTTTTAAAAAACGTTCAGAAGACATTAGGAAGACATGCAGAATTTATTAAAATTGATTGGGACCTCGACATTCGAATTTCCCGATCATTTTTACATGAACATCTAATTTAATTATTATTTAAGTTAAATTGAATTTTTTAAATAACTGAAGTTGCTTACGGAATCTATTCCTATGTATTCGACGTAACTAGCGAAACCTTCATTAAGCCAAAGATCAGACCACCAACTGGGAGTAACAAGATTTCCAAACCATTGATGAGCCAATTCGTGACCCACAACAGCAGCAACTCGCAGCTGATTACTGCTTGTAGATACTCCTTCTTGATACAACATTGCAGTCTCCCTGAAATTAAAAAAAAATATTTTACACACTGATAGGAATTAAAAATCACTGATGACTTTATGACATGATAACTGATTCTAAAATGAGGCTAAACATCTGAAATGTACAGAACTTATTCTTTGAAAGATTGTCTTTAATTTGAGCCAAGAAAACTTGAAAAATCTTCACGGGTTCCCGAGTTATGACTGAAAGTGTCCAAGCAATGCGTCGAGTTTTGAGCCAACTGAAACCCGACGCAACGCTTGGAGATTTTTGTTTATAACTGGGGAACCCGGGACGATTTTTCATGTTTTCTCGGCTTAAATAGAAAATGTGATTTCAGAGACTACGTCCTGTAAGTTTCAGATTTTTACCACAACTTTCCTAGGTCATGACCCGAGTTTAATCCAAGGTAAAAGTTTCACTTCATCATCACTGATGACTTTGAAACATGATAACTCGATCGGAAATAGAGCTGGGCTTCTGAAATTCACAGAGTACAATCTTTGAAATCTTATATTGAATTTAAGCCAAGAAAAATCAAAAAATATTCACGCTTACCCAAGTTATAAATAAAAATGTGTTTGAAAGTCATCAGTGATTTTAATTGCCGCTCGCGCTACCCCGCGCGGCATTTTAAATTACTGATGACTTTAAAACATTATAACTCGAGCAAAACTAAAGTTAGACATCTGAAATTTACAGGGTACAATCATTAAAATATTATATTGAATTTAAGTGAAGAAAAATTCAAAAATCTATAAGGGTTCCGGAGTTATGAATAAAAATGTGTTTGAAAGTCATCAGTGATTTTAACTGCTGCTCGCGCTAGTCCGAGCGGAACTTTGAATCACTGATGACTTTAAAACATGATAACTTCAACGAAAATAAAGCTAGACATCTGAAATTTACAGGGTACAATCTTTAAAATATTGTATTGAATTTTAGCGAAAAAAACTTCAAAAATCTATTAAGATTCCTGAGTTATAAATAAAAATGTGTTTGAAGGTCATCAGTGATTTTAATTGCCGCTCGCGCTAGTCCGAGCGGCACTTTGAATCACTGATTTCTTTAAAACATGATAACTCGAGCAAAAATAAAGCTAGACATCTGAAATTTACAGGGTACAATCTCTAAAATATTATATTGGATTCTAGCAAAAAAAAACTTCAAAAATGCTCAAAGGTTCCCGAGTTATAAATAAAAATGTGTTTCAAAGTCATCAGTGATTTTAAGTGCTGCTCGTGCTAAGCGAGTAGATAATTTTGCACGCTATTGTACATAGATCATAGATAATAATAATAATAAAATTAAAACAGGAAAAAAAATTGGATGCTTTTACCTGTAAGTTATGAGACCCCAATTTTCCATAGCGCCAGCTCCAAAGTCTGGTAAGGCGACCATATCGATTTTGGGAAGAGGGAACTTAATTTGGAAATAATCTTCATAGTGTTTCAAAATTTGGGGCCCAATCTTTAAACTGTAATGTGACTGATTTAAAGCCTCACTTCGTGCCCAAACACCAAATTTATCATCACTGGATTTTAAGACTTTAAAGTCAGATACAATGAAAGCTACCAGGTATGTCGACATTGGCACTGAACGTTCGAAGTGATCCCATTCGTAAGAATCCAATCCAGCGCTGTCAAAATTCAAAAAATGTTATATTTATTATTTAGTGCAAATTAATATAATAATATCAATCAAGCAAGAAAGAATTTACAACCAGGATGTTTCAGTTGAGAAAAAAAATAAAAATTTCAACTAAATTTTTTTATTTTTAACCCAAAAGAAGGAATTTTCTATAATTAGTAAAAGTTTCACCTAAAAAATAAATAAATTTTCTACGAAAAAGTCCCTTTTCAACCAAACGGTTAAATTCTCAACCCACAAAGTCGAAATTTCAACCAAACAGTTGAATTTTCAATTATATTTTGAACTAAAAAAAAATCCATTTTTAACTAAAAATGAAATACTTATCGTTAAGTTTTTAGTTAAAAAAAATGAATGTTCAAGAAACTCAGTTAAATTTGAAACAAAGAAATTAAAAAAAAAAGAATCGTCTAAAAATTAGTTCAACTTTCCACCAAATAATTAAATCTTGAACCAAAAAAATAAATTTTAGACCAAAAAGTGGAATAGTTAAATTTTCAGTTAAAAAATTAATTTTCAACAAGAAGAAACGAATTTTTAAACAAATAAATTTATTTTACAGAAACAAAAAAAAATCCAATAAAATAGTTAAATAATTAACCAAGCGATGAATAGTCACCAAAAAAAATTAATTTTTAACAAAGTAGTTCAACTTTCAAACAAATAGTCGAATTTAAAAAAAAAACGACCAATTTAAAAAAAAAATGAATAGTTAGATTTTCAATTAGGAAATTAATTTCGAACAAAGAGAAACGAATTTTCAACCGAATAATTCAAATTTTTACAAAAAACAAAAGAATTTTCAACAAAAAAGTTCAATTTTTAACCTCCAAATATGAATTTTCAACAAAACCGTTAAATTTTTCTAAAAGACAAAGTTTCTACCAAAAATATGACTTTTGAACATAATTGTTGAATTTACAATAAAATACATTTAGTTTCAACCAAACAGTCGAATTTTGTACCATTATAGTTCAAATTGTTACCAAAAAAGACAATAGTTAAATTTTCAGTTTAAAAAATTAACTTTCAACAAATAAGACGAATTTTCATTAAAAAAGACGCATTTTCAACAAAATAGATAAATTTTGAAATTTTTAACTAAGCGTGATGAGAATGTGTTTGTTAAACCCGAAAGAGCTTTAACCAAAGAGAATTCACAATCACTAAATTTCAGTTGTCTATGATTTGAATGAAGAAAATGAGAATGTGTTTGTTAAAGCCGAAAGAGCTTTTTAAATTTAATTTAATTTAAAAAAAATTTAATTTTAAATGATTTTTCAACAAACTAGTGAAATTAGTTCAATCTTCAGCCAAAAATATGAATTTTCGACTGAACATTAAATAGTTAAATTTTCAGCTAAAAATTAATTTTTAACAAAATGAAACGAATTTTTAACCAAATAAATACAATTTTAAGAGAAAACAATTTTTTCAAGTTTCAACAAAATAGTTAAATTTTTAACCAAGCGATGCATTTTTCACCAAACAAATGAATTTTTGAAAAAATGGTTCAACTTTGAACCAAGTGGTTGAATTTGACAAAAAATATGAATTCTCAAAGAAAAATATAACTGTTAATATTTCAACAAAAAAAAAAGTTTAATTCTGAATAAAAAACAGTTGAATTCAACTAACAATAAGAAATTACTTCTTGACAATATAGTTGAATTTTCAACAATTTTTAACCAAAAAGATAAACTTTAACCAAGCCGATTAATTATCTAACAAAAAGACTAATTTTTAATCAAATAATTGAATTTCGAACCAAAAAAATATCAATTTTCAACAAAAAATGAAAAAGATAAATGTTCAGTTAAAAAAATGAATTGTCTACAAAAAAAAAAGAAATTTTAAGAAAATAGTTGAATTTTCAACAAAAAACGATAAGTTCTTAATGAAAAATAGAATAGTTGAATTTTCAATTAAAAAAATTAACTTTCAACAAATAAGACGAATTTTCATTAAGAAAAACGCATTTTCAACCAAATAAATAACTTTTCCACAAAATAGGTAAATTTTGAAACATAAAATTTGTAACTAAGCGTGATGAGAATGGTTAAAGCCGAAAGAGCTTTAACAAAAGAGAATTCACAATCACTAAATTTCAGTTGTCTATGGTTTGAATGATGAAAATGAGTGATGAGAATGTGTTTGTTAAAGCCGAAAGAGCTTCTTTAATTTAATTTAATTTAAAAAAATTTAATTTTAAATGATTTTTCAACAAATCAGTCGAATTAGTTCAATCTTCAGCCAAAAATATGAATTTTCGACTGAACATTAAATAGTTAAATTTTCAGCTAAAAATTAATTTTTAACAAAATGAAACGAATTTTTAACCAAATAAATACAATTTTAAGAGAAAACAATTTTTTCAAGTTTCAACAAAATAGTTAAATTTTTAACCAAGCGATACATTTTTCACCAAACAAATAAAAAATAATAAAATGGTTCAACTTTGAACCAAGTGTAGAATTTTCACTTTTTGCTCAAAAATGCAATTTCTTAAATAAGAAATAATTTTTTTTGTTCTTGTTTGAAGGTTGAGTTAATTTGTTAACAGTTCTGTTTTTATAAAGATTCATCTTTTCGAATAAAAATTTTGTTTGTAAATTCATTTTTTTGATTCAAAATTAATTTATAAACTAAAAATTGATTTATTTGCATCAAAGTTTGTTTTTTTTTTGGTAAAAAATTAATCTTCTTGTTTTAAAATTCAATATTTTTGGTTAAAAATTCATCTATTCGGTGAGAAATTAATTTATTTTGTTAAAAGTGCAATATATTTACTCGCAACAGATTAGGAATTTAAAGCGTTTTAAATTGAATTCAATAGGATATCCACTTTCGTTTCATTTCAAAGATTTTATTTTCCTATTTTCGAAAAAAATCTCTTTATTTCCCTGATTTTTAGAGCCTTTTGGCTTGTGATGCCTATTATAGATACAATTGATTTTTTTAATTCTTCTTGTAAGAGGGAGGGTCCACAAAAAGGTATATAGTCTGAAATTTGAAACATTTTAGGCCCTATCAACCCTTTCTCTTGTAAGTGTCACGTTCTGGTTTCTTTTCTTTTTTTTCATTTTTTTTCTTTTTTTTCTTTCTTTTCCTTTCTTTTCTTAAATATACTTACAATTGTTCCGGTTCCCCTTTCCGTGGCATATTTGAAATAGATGTCATATTTTTGGGTCGGGCAATGCTAATTTGAAATTTCGCCTTGAGAGCTGGTTCATCAAAACAGGGGAAAGCACGTCGAGCATCGGTTGGTTGAAATTGAGTCACCGCAATCCATCTATTAATTAATAAATTAATCATTTAAATTTTTTAATACTTAAAGAATTAAATAATATTATTAATTAATTTTTTTTCTGAAGAAAGATTCTCTCCTTTCGCCTCGCTGGGAATCGAACCACAGAACTTCCGATTGCTGGTCGGGTGCTTTTCCATTAAGCTACTAGAGAGATCGAGAGAAGAAACTTGTTTCAGAAAACACGCATTATTTTGCTAGATTGTACAAGTTAAATTTCTCAAGGAATCTGTATTATCATCAGAGAATAACAGAAAACTTTGAACGTCTTTTCAGACTAGATTCCCAGATTTCCAGTGGAGCGAAAGGAGATCTTTTTTCAGAAACAACAAATCAATTAAAAATAATTTTTGATCCATAACTCTATCTAGTCTGAAAAGACGTTAAAATTTTTCTGTTATTCTCTGATGATTATACAGATTCCTTAAATAATATTAATCATAATAATTTTTTCTTCTATCTATAATAAACCAAATAAAATATACGTATAATTGCAAAAAAACAAACCTTGTTTGGTTCTTAACTTTGTAAGAACTTCTGTAGAAACCTTCGAGGAAATCATTAAGGTATCCTACGAATTTGAGATATAAGATATATTGTTTTCCAGCCTTGAGATAATCAGACGTTCTAATTATGAAAAATTCTCTGGCAGAATCGTTTTTCTGATTTTCTATTTGAACAAATTGTGAATTGTTGTTATTTGGACTGAATTCTCTCAAACTTGTTGATTTTTTATCGATTGCCAGATCGACAGCATGAAAAACTACATTTTTTGTTTTCTCTGTTACATTCACAATTATATTAACCTGCAAAAAGAATTTTAAAAATTTTTATTTTACAATATTTATCTCAAAATGAGATTACTTTTAACTGTTATTCAAAAATTCCATACCAGGGTAGTGCTTAAAAATGAAGAGTGGAATTTTCCAAAATGGTGCGAGTCTGATTTTTGCCTCTGTGGCAATAACTCACTGCAATGTTTTTCATCTTAAAAAAATACTGGTGCCGGGAAGTTTTTAAAATTTTGGTAATTTCACAGTTTTTTAGATCTATTCGATGGGTGACAAAATAATGAAAAAATGTTGTGTGTACTATTTTAGGTAGCAAGTGCGAATATCGAAGTTTAAATACAAAAAAAGCTCTTTCTCAATGCAGGATTTCTTTTTTAATTAAAACAATTCATTTTGTGGATTCGGCTACATTGAGCCTTTTCAGCAATCCCCTAGTAGTTTACTATTGCACCCTAAACCCCAAATTTGCCTTTTCCAGCACTTCATAGTAGGTTTCTAGTGCAC
>CAKNYM010053703.1:281368-296691 GCA_932195095.1 Andricus curvator | reverse complement strand
GTCAAGGAAAAAGGTAATTTCTAACCAAATAGTTGAATTTTCAACCATGTAAATGAATTTTCAGAAAAAAGACGAATATTCAACGAAATAATTACATTTTCAAACAAAAAGATGAATTTTCGAATTGAATAAGATTAAATATTAAAATATTAAATAAATAAAATATTAAAGATTAAATAAGAAAATCTTCAACCAAAAAAAAATTATTTTTAACATATTACTTCAACTTTTATCAAAAAAAATTATTTCTGTATTAAAAACAGTCGAATTCATCATAAAAAGACGAATTATCAACAAAATGGTTACATCCTCAACCAAAAAAATTAATTTTCAACTATTTGCATTTTTTACTCTAAAAAATGAAATATTTACCAAAAGAGATGAATTTGAACAAAAAATTTAACTTATTAATTCGAAAATGTGAATTTGAAAAAAAAAAAACTTTCTAACTAAACAGTTGAATTTGCAATCAAATAAATGAATTTTCTAAAAAAAAGACGAATTTTCAACAAAATAATTAAATTTTCAACCAAAAAGATGAATTTTCAAATTATGTAATGAATGTTTAACCGAAAAAATTGATTTTTAACATATTACTTTAACTTTTGTAAGAAAAAAAATTATTTCTTAATTAAAAACAGTCGAATTCATCCTAAAAACACGAATTATCAACAAAATGGTTAAATCCTCAACCAAAAAAAATAATTTTCAACTATTCGCATTTTTTACCCTAAAAAATGAAATATTTACCAAAAGAGATGTATTTTTTACAAAAAAGTTTAATTTAATGATTAAAAAAAAAGAATTTTCAAGAAAAAAGTTAATTTTTAACCAAATAGTTGAATTTTCGACCAAATAAATGAATTTTCAGAAAAAAGACGAATTTTCAACGAAATAATTACATTTTCAACCAAGAAGATGAATTTTCAATTGAAATAATGAATCTTCAAACAAAAAATTTATTTTTAACATATTACTTTCAATGTTACCACAAAAAAATTAATTCTCAATTAATAACAGTCGAAATCATCCTAAAAACACGAATTTTCAACAAAATAGTTGAATCCTCAAAAAAAAAAAAAAAATACTTTCAACCAGTTTCATTTTTAACCCTAAAAAATGAAATATTTACCAAAAGAAATGAATTCTTTACAAAAAAGTTCAATTTAATAATTCAAAAAAATGAATTTTCAAGAAAGAAGTTAATTTCTAACCAAATAGTTGAATTTTTAACCAAATGAATGAATTTTCAAAAAAAGACCAATTTTCGACTAAATAATTACATTTTCAACCAAGCAGATGATTTTTCAAATTATATAATGAATCTTTAAGCAAAAAATTGTTTTTTAACATATTACTTTCACTTTTAGCCAAAAAAAATTAATTCTTAATTAAAAAACGTCAAATTCATCCTAAAAACACGAATTTTCAACAAAATAGTTGAATCCTCAATAAAAAAAAAAATTAATTTTCAATCAGTTACATTTTTAACCCTGAAAAATGAAATATTTACCAAAAGAGATGCATTTTTTACAAAAAAGTTCAATTTAATAATTCAAAAAAATTAATTTTCAAGAAAAAAGGTAATTTTTAACCAAATAGTTAAATTTTCAACCAAATAAATGAATTTTCAGAAAAGAGACGAATTTTCAACGAAATAATTACATTTTCAGGCAAGAAGATGAATTTTCAATTTAAATAATGAATCTTCAACCAAAAATTTTTTTTACCATATTACTTTCAATTTTCTCACAAAAAAGTTAATTCTTAATTAGAAACAGTCAAAGTCATCCTAAAACACGGATTTTCAACGAAATATTAAAATCCTCAACAATAAAAAAATTAATTTTCAACCAGTTTCATTTTTAACAATAAAAAAAAGAAATATTTACCAAAAGAGATGAATTTTTCACAAAAAAGTTCAATTTAATGTCTAAAAAAAAATTTACAAGAATAAAGGTAATTTTTAACCAAATAGTTAAATTTTCAACTAAATAAATGAATTTTCAGAAAAAAGACGAATTTTGAACGAAATAATTACATTTTCAGCCAATAAGATCAATTTTCAATTTAAATAATGAATCTTTACCCAAAAAATTTTTAAAAAAATATTACTTTCAATTTTACAAAAAAAAATTATGTCTTAATTAGAAACAGTCGAAGTCATCCTAAAAACACGGATTTTCAACGAAATATTAAAATCCTCAACAAAAAAAAAAATAATTTTCAACCAGTTGCATTTTTAACCATAGAAAAAGAAATATTTACCAAAAGAGATGAATTATTTACAAAAAAGTTCAATTTAATGTCTAAAAAAAAATTTCAGAAAAAAGACGAATTTTGAACGAAATAATTACATTTTCAACCAAGAAGATGAATTTTCAACAAAATAGTTAATTCCTCAAGCAGAAAAAAATTAATTTTGAACCAGTTGCATTTTTAACCATAAAAAATGAAATATTTACCAAAAGAGACTAATTTTCTACAAAACAGTTTGAATTATTAACCCGAAAATGCAAGTTTCCAATAACAAAGTTAATTTCACCGAAAACTTGAATCTTCAACTGAAAAGATGAATTTTCAAATAAAATTATGAATCTCCAACCAAAAAGAAAAAAATAGATTTTTAACAAAATACTCTAAACTTTTAAACAAATAGTTTAATTTGCAACCAAAAAATATAAATTCTCATAAAAAAATGTATGACACAATTGATATGGCGTCAAAAAAAAAATTAAAATTTTTTAATCAAAAACAGTTGAAGTCACTCAAAATGAAGAATTTGTTAGCAAAATTGTTGAAACCTCAACCGAAGCAGATTAATATTGAATTGTCAATATATTTTTGGTGACAATATTTGTTTCAAGCGGCAGATTTCCTTTTTTTCAAAGGAATAAATTTTAAATTATTTATAAAAATTCTTCATTTCTGATCATTCATTGACAAACAATAAATGTTTATTTTATATATAACTTTATCAGAAAGTACATTATTTATTAGGAGAGTTTGGCGACAATTTTTGTTAATAATTTATGTAAATTTCATAAACAAATATAGAGATTTGTCTCAATTTTCAACTAAAATGTTCAATTTTCCTTTTTTCAACAGAATCAATTTCAAATTACTTGAAAAAATCTTTCTCTTATGATAATTCATTGAAGAAAAATAATTGTTTATTTTATAAACAATTTTATAAAAAAATCCACAATTTTTTACTTCTCAAAAAATGTAAACCTTCTTCTAACAAAAAAACTTTCAATTATTCAGAAAGAACATTATTTATCAGAAGAGTTTGGCTGGTGACAATATTTGTTAATTATTTAAATAAATTTGATAAATAAATAGAGATTTGCGTGCAATTTTAACTGGTAGATTTCCTTTTTTCAGCAGAATCAATTTTTAATTACTTTGCAGAATCTTTTCCTTATGATAATTCATTAACGAACAGTAATTGTTTCTTTAATAAACAATTTTATAAACACGTTATTATTTTGCAATTTTGAAAAAACTTTTTTTTGTTATTCAGAAATTCTGGGAGTTCTTAAAAATTATTAATTTTGAATAGCAAAAACTGGACATATAAGAAATTGGCAATTAATTTTGAACCAATAGAAAAATTTGTTTGAATTTTCAAAACTGTAAATTTCCGAATAAAAAAAACAGAAGATATTGTTTGATTAATTTTGAAATTTTTATTCTGGCCTGGCTCGAGTATCCTGTTCCGGTAAAGGAACAGGATCCTTGAAAGGAGTAACCCAAGCCCTTCAAGTAGTACGTACTGGAGGAATACATGTACATCCTGTACAAGATCAAATTACCAATATTCGCCAGATTTTCGATGCCCCTATTGCACTTAAAAAAATCACGCGAAATTTGATGTTTAATGTCCTGGAATCCAGTTACGTCTTAAAGAACTTACGAAGAAGAACACTCAGAAAAATATTATTTTCAATTGAAGATTTAAAAAAATCATTCTTGTAATAGAGAATATTTTCTTTGACTGAGAGCCAATCAATATTTTTCTTTGACTCAAAGAAATTTTCTTGGAATGAAAGAATCTTCTCTGAATTAAGGAATCTTCTTTGAATCAAAAGAAATTTCATTGAACCAAATAAATATTCTTTCAATCAGAGAATCTTCTTTAATCAAAAAGAAATTTTTTCGAAGCAAAGAAACTTTTATTTGTCTGACAGCCAGTTCATTTTCTTTTTTTTAATGAAAGAATCTTCTTCGGATCAAAAAAAAATTCTTTGAATCAAAGAAACTTTTGTTTAGATGAAAGCCAATGAATATTTTCCTTTTCGAAGACAATTTCCTTGAACCAAAAAATATTTTCTTTGACTGACATTCAATGAATATTTTCTTTCAAATCAATGAATCTTCATTGAATCAAAGAATCTTCTTTAATCAAAAAGAAATTTTTTCGAAGCAAAGAAACTTTTCTTTGTCTGAAAGCCAGTTAATCTTTTTTTTTAATCAAAGAATCTTCTTCGAATCAAAACAAATTTCTTTGAATCAAAGAAACTTTTATTTAAATGAAAGCCAATGAATATTTTCCTTTTCGAAGAAATTTTCCTTGAACCAATGATATTCAATTAATATTTTTCTTTGAATCAAAGAATCTTCTTTATATCAAAAGAATTTTTTTTAAATCAAATATATTTCTTTGAATGAAAGAATCGTCTTTAATTAAAAAAACCTTCTTTGAATTAAAGAATGTTCTTTGAATCAAAAAAAAATTTCTACGAATGAAAGCCAATGAATATTTTTCTCAGATTCAAAGACAATTTCCTTGAACCAAAAAATATTTTCTTTGACTGACATTCAATGAATATTTTCTTTCAAATCAATGAATCTTCATTCAATCAAAGAATCTTCTCTGAATTAAAGAATCTTCTTTATATCAAAATAATTTTTTTGAAATCAAATAAATTTCTTTGAATCAAAGAATCTTATTTAAATCAAAAAATCTTCTTTGATTGAAAAATCTTTTTTGAATTAAAGAATTTTCTTTGAATCAAAAATATGTTCCTTTGAATGAAAGCCAATAAATAGTTTTTTACATATAAAGATATTTTCTTAGAATCAAGGAATTTTCTTTCAATCAAAGAATCTTCTATGAAACAAAGAATATTCCTTGAGTTAAAGAATATTTTTTGAATTAAAGAATCTTCTTTGAATTAAAGAATCTCCCCTAAATCCAAAGAAATTTCATTTAATCAAATGAATTTTCTTCAAACCAAAGATTCTTCTTTGAATCAAAAAAAAATTTCTTCGAATTAAAGAAACTTTCATTTAACTGAAAGCCAATGAATATTTTTCTCTGATTCAAAGACAATTTCCTTGAAATAAAAAATATTTTCTTCGACTGACATTCAATGAATATGTTCTCTTAAATCAATGAATCTTCATTGAATCAAAAAATCTTCTCTGAATCAAAAAAATATTCTTTATATCAAAATAATTTTTTTCAAATCATATAAATTTATTTGAATCAAAGAATCTTCTTTGAATTAAAAAATCTTCTCTGAATTGGAGAATCTTCTTTTATTCAAAAGAAATTTCATTGAGCCAAATAAATTTTCTTTCAATCAGAGAATCTTCTTTAATCAAAAAGAAATTTTTTTGAAACAAAGAAACTTTTCTTTGTCTGAAAGCCAGTTAGTCTTTTAATTTGAATAAAAAAATCTTCTTTGGATCAAAAGAAATTTCTTTGAATCAAAGAAACTTTTATTTCACTATAAGCCAATGAATGTTTTTCTTTTCAAAAAAATGTTCCTTGTACCAATGACATTCAATTAATATTTTTCTTTGAATCAAAGAATCTTCATTCAATCAAAGAATCTTATTTATATCGAACGAATTTTTTTTAAATCAAATAAATTTCTTTGAATTAAAGAATCTTCTTTCATTAAAAATTTTTCTTTGATTTAAAGAATGATCTTTGAATCAAAAAAATTTTCCTTTGAATGAAAGCCAATGAATATTTTTCTTAGATATAAAGATATTTTCTTCGAATCAAGGAATCTTCTACGAAACAAAGAATATTCTTTAAGTTAAAGAATATTTTTTGAATAAAAGAATCTTCTTTGAATTAAAGAATCTCCTCTAAATCTGAAGAAATTTCATCGAATCGAATGAATTTTCTTCAAACTAAAAAATCTTCTTTGAATCAAAAGAAATTTATTTGAATTAAAGAAACTTTCATTTAACTCAAAGCCAATAAATATTTTTCTTTTCAAAGAAATTGTCCTTGAACCAATTACACTCAATTAATATTTTTCTTTGAATCAAAGAATCTTCATTCAATCAAAGAATCTTCTTTATATCAAAAGAATTTTTTCAATCAAATAAATTTCTTTGAAGCAAAGAATTTTCTTTGATTAAAAAATTTTCTTTGATTTAAAGAATGATCTTTGAATCAAAAAAAAATTCTTTTGAATGGAAGCCAATGAATATATTTCTTAGATATAAAGATATTTTCTTCGAATCAAGGAATTTTCTACGAAACAAAGAATATTCTTTAAGTTAAAGAATATTTTTTGAATTAAAGAATCTTATTTGAATTAAAGAATCTCCTCTAAATCCAAAGAAATTTCATTGAATCAAATGAATTTTCTTCAAACTAAAGAATCTTCTTTGATTCAAAAGAAATTTCTTTTAATTAAAGAAACTTTCACTCAACTGAAAGCCAATGAATATTTTTCTCTGATTCGAAGACAATTTCCTTGAACCAAAAAATATTTTCTTTGACTGACATTCAATTAATAATTTCCTTTATATCAATCAATCTTCGTTTAATCAAAGAATCTTCTTTATATCAAATTTTTTTTTCAAATAAAATAAATTACTTCGAATCAAAGAATCTTCTTTGAATTAAAGAATTTCATTTGAGTCAAAAGAAATGTTATTGAACCAAATAAATTTTTTTCCAATCAGAGAATCTTCTTAGATTAAAAATAAATTTTCTTGAATCAAAGAAAATTTGTTTGACTGAAAGCCAATCAATCTTTTTCTTTGAATCAAAAGAAATTTTTTTAAATCTAAGAATCTTCTTGGAACGTAAGAACCTTTTTTTTTCGGCATTCAATTAATATTTTTCTTTCAATCAAAGAATCTTCTACGAATCAACAAATCTTCTATGAATTAAAGAAACTTTTCTTTGACTGCAAGCCAATGAATATTTTTCTTTCAATTAAAGAAGTCTTTCTCAAACCAACGAATATTTTCTTTGACTGACATTCAATGAATATTTTCCTTTAAATCAATAAATATTCATTCAATCAAAGAATCTTATCTGAATCGAAGAATCTTCTTTGAATCAAAAGAAATTTCTTTTAATTAAAGAAACTTTCACTCAAATAAAAGCCAATGAATATTTTTCGCTGATTCGAAGACTTTGGTTCCTTGAACCAAAAAATATTTTCTTTGACTGACATTCAATGAATATTTTCCTTTAAATCAATGAATCTTCATTCAATCGAAGAATCTTATCTGAATCGAAGAATCTTCTTTGTACCAAAAGAATTTTTTTGTAATCAAATAAATTTCTTTGAATCAAAGAATCGTCTTTGTTTAAAAAATCTTCTTTGAATTAAAGAATGTTCATTGAATCAAAAAAAAATGTTCTACGAATGGAAGCCAATGAATATTTTTCTCAGATTCAAAGACAATTTCCTTGAACCAAAAAATATTATCTTTGACTGACATTCAATGAATAATTTCTTTTAACTCAATGAATCTTCATTCAATCAAAGAATCTTCTCTGAGTCAAATAATCTTCTGTATATCAAAAGAAATTTTTTAAATCAAATCAATGTCTTCGAATCAAAGAATCTTCTTTGATTGAAAAATCTTCTTTGAATTAAAGAATGTTCTTTGAATCAAAAAAAATTTTCTTTGGATGAAAGCCAATGAATATTTTTCTTAGATATAAAGATATTTTCTTTGAACCAAGGAATTTTTGTTTCAATCAAAGAATCTTCTACGAAACAAAGAATATTCTTTGAGTTAAAGAATATTTTTTGAATTGAAGAATCTTCTTTGAATTAAAGAATCTCATCTAAATCCAAAGAAATTTCATCAAATCAAATGAATTTTCTTCAAACCAAAGAATCTTCTTTGAATCAAAAGAAATTTCTCTGAATTAAAGAAACTTTCATTTAACTGAAAGCCAATGAATATTTTTCTCTGATTCAAAGACAATTTTCTTGAAACATACAATATTTTCTGCGACTGACATTTAATGAATATTTTCCTTTAAATCAATGAATCTTCATTCAATCAAAGAATCTTCACTGAATCAAAAAATCTTCTTCATATAAAAATAATTTTTTTCAAATCATATAAATTTCTTTGAATCAAAGAATCTTCTTCGAATTAAAAAATCTTCTCCGAATTAAAGAATCTTCTTTGATTCAAAAGAAATTTCATTTAACCAAATAAATTTTCTTCTAATCAGAGAATCTTCTTTACTCAAAAAGAAATTTTTTCGTAGCATAGAAACTTTTCTTTGTCTGAAAGCCAGTTCATCTTTTTCTTTGAATCAAGGAAACTTTTATTTAACTGACAGCCAATGAATATTTTTCTTTAAAAAAAAATGTTGCTTGAAGCAATAATATATAATTATCATTTTCCTTTGAATCAAAGAATCTTCTTTATATTAAAAGAATTTTTTTTTAATCAAATAAATTTCTTCGGACCAAAGAATCTTGGTTGATTAAAAAATCTTCTTTGAATTGAAGGATGTTCTTTGAATCAAAAAAATTTTTCTTTGAATGAAAGCCGATGAATATTTTTCTTAGATATAAAGATATTTCATTCGAATCAAGGAATTTTCTTTCAATCAAAGAATCTTCTACGAAACAAAGAATATTCTTTGAGTTAAAGAATATGTGTTCAATTAAAGAATCTTCTTTGAACTAAAGAATCTCCTATTAATCCAAAGAAATTTCATTAAATCACATGAATTTTCTTCAAACCAAAGAATCTTCTTTAAATCAAAAGAAATTTCTTTAAATTAAAGAAACTTTCATTTAACTGAAAGCCAATGAATATTTTTCTCTGATTCAAAGACAATTTTCTTGAAACAAAAAATATTTTCTGCGACTGACATTTAATGAATATTTTCCTTTAAATCAATGAATCTTCATTCAATCAAAGAATCTTCTCTGAATTAAAGAATCTTCTTTGAATCAAAATAAATTTGTTCAAATCAAATAAATTTTCTTTCAATCAGAGAATCTTCTTTGATTAAAACGAAATTTTCTCGAATCGAAGAAATTTTTTTGACTAAAAGCCAATCAATTTTTTTCTTTGAATCAAAAGAAATTTCTTTGAATCTAAGAATCTTCTTGAAATGAAAAAAACTTTTCTTCGACTGCAAGCCAATGAATATTTTTCTTACATTAAGAGATAGTTTCCTCAAATCAAGTAATCTTTTCATTGAATGACAGTAAATGAATATTTTTCTTTGATTTAAAGAAATTTTCTTTCAATCAAAAAATCTTCTTTAAATCAATGAATCTTCTCTCAATAAAAAAAAAATTCGTTAAGTCAAATGAATTTTCTTTAAACCAAAGAATCTTCTTTGAATCAAAAGAAATTTCTTTGAAGCAAAAAATCTTCTTGGAATGAAAGAAACTTCATTTAACTGAAAGCCAATGAATATTTTTCTTTGATTCAAACAAATTTTCCTTGAATCAAAAAATATGTTCTTTGACATTCAATGGATATTTTTCTTTGTATCAAAGAATCTTCATTCAATAAAAGAATGTTCTCTAAATCAAAGAATCTTATTTATAACAAAAGAAATTTTTTTAAATCTAATAAATTTCTTTGAATCGAAGAATCTTCTGTGAATTAAAAAATCTTCTTTGAATTAAAGAATCTTCTTTGAACCGAAGAAACTATTCTTTGAATGAAAGCCATCTAATATTTTTCTTAGGTTTAAAGATATTTTCTTTGAATCAAGGAATTCTCTGTAAATCAAAGAATCTTCCACGAATCAGAGATTCTTCTTTGAATTAAAGAATCTTTTATGAATCAAAGAAACTTTTCTTTGACTGCAAGCCAATGAATATTTTCCTTTCAATCCAAAAATCTTTTCCGAATCAATGAATCTTCTCTAAATCAAAAAAAAATTCTTTGAAACATATTAATTTTATTTAAATCAAAGAATCTTCTTCAACTTGAAGAATCTTCTTTAAATCATGGAAAATTTGTTTGGACTGAAAGCGAATGAAAATTTTTCTTTGATTCAGAGATATTTTCCTTAAATAAAAAGATTTTTTCTCTGACCGAAAGTCAATGAATATTTTTCTATGACTCAAAAAAAATGTTCTTAGATTCAAAGAACCTCTTTTTCTTGAAATCAAAGAATCTTCTTTAATAAAAGGAATCTTCTTTATATCAAGGAATATTTTCTTTGACCATTAGTCAATAAATATTTTTCTTTGATTCGAAGAATTTTTCTTGTAATCAATGAATCTCCATTCAATCCAAGAATCTTCTTTGAATGAAACCCTATGAATTTTTTTTTCATAAAAAATATTTTCCCTGAGTCAAACAATCTTTTTTTTTGACCAACTGTCAATGAATATTTTTAGTTGATTAAAAAAAATTTTCTTATAATCAAAGAAACTTGTCTTGGAATGAAACCCAATACATTTTTTTCTATAAATCAAAGAATCTTCTTTAAATGAAAAAATCTTTGAAATAAAGAATCTTCTTTCAATCAAAGAAACTTTTCTTTGACTTAAAGCAAATGAATATGTTTCTTTGATTCAAAGAAATTTTCCTTGAATCAAATAATCTTTTCTTCAACTGACAGTCAATGAATATTTTCCTTTTAATCGAAGAATCTTCTTCGATTTAAAAGTATTTTTTTTTTTAATTAAGGAAACTTTTATTCGAATGAAACCAAATTAATTTTTTTCTTTAATCAAAGATATTTTTCTTAAGTTAAAAAATCTTTTTTTTTTTTTGATCGACTGTCAATGAACATTTTTCGTTGATTCAAAGAAATTTTGTTGGAATCAAATAAACTTGTCTTGGAATGAAACCCAATGAATCTTCTTCTTCAAATAAAAGAATCTCCTTTCAATCAAAGAAATTTTACTTTGACTTTAAGCGAATGAATATTTTCCTCTCCACTGAAAGAAATTTTCCTTGAATCCAAGAATCTTTTCTTTAACTGACAATCAATGAATATTTTCCTTTCAACGAAATAATCTTCTTTGATTTGGAAGAAATTTTCTTTCAATCAAAACATCTTCTTTGAATCAATGAATCTTCTCTAAATCAAAAGAAATTTCGTTAAGCCAAATGAATTTTCTTCAAACCAAAGAATCTTCTTTGAATCAAAAGAAACTTCTTTTAATTAAAGAATCTTCTTGAAATGAAAGAAACTTTTATTTAACTGAAAGCCAATGAATATTTTTCTTTGATTCAAACAAATTTTCCTTGAAACAAAAAATAGTTTCTCTGACTTTCAATTAATATTTTTCTTTGCATCAAAGAATCTTTATGCAATAAAAAAATCTTCTCTAAATCAAAGAATCTTCTTTATATCAGAAGAAATTTTTTTAAATCAAATAAATTTCTTTGAATTAAAAAATCTTCTTTGAATCTTCTTCTTTAAATCAAAGAATCTCCTTTCAATCAAATAAATTTTTCTTTGACTTTAAGGGAATTATTATTTCCTTTTCGCTGAAGGAAATTCTCCTTGAATCCAAGAATCTTTTCATTAACTGACAATCAATAAATATTTTCCTTCCAACCAAAGAATCTTCTTTGATGCGAAAGAAATTTTTTCTGAATCAGAGAAACTTTTCTATGACTTGTATGAAGCTGATGCTTTAAATGGAAAAAACGGATTCAAAAATAAAAAAAAATCTGCCCGCTTCGCGGGCACATTCTCATGGCGCGCTTTGCGCGCGGCTCGCTTCGCTCGCAAGTTTCAGCGCGCCTAGGGCGCGCGACTGTTGGATCTCGCGCTTCGCGCTCGATCATATATTTATCTCGCGCTTCGCGCTCGATTATGTATTCACCTCGCGCTACGCGCTCGGGCGTATTTGCATCGCGCTTTACGCTAGGCTCCTCTAGATTTTTGAACTTCGTGTTCGACTTCGATGAAAACAAAAAGTTTGTTTGCAAATATTATAAAATTATCAAAACCTCTACATATTAAGTGATTGTTACATTTGTTTTTATTTTAGACTGAAAAGGAACTTTATTTACTCAAGGTTCTATCGACCTTAAGGAACACATTCTCATCCAGACACTCGCGCTTCGCCCTCGATATTTGATTTGAAAATCATTTGAACCGTATGATAGAAACAAAAAAGTTTGAGCGCACTTACGGCGTGCGATTTGGTAAATGCACTGAGCGCGAACTTTGTGCTTCGTGTTATATGTTCTTCATATACAAATTACTAAATTTGTATTTGATTTCAAATGAAAAGTAATGATATAATTCAGGCGACAAATTTTATTAGTTAACATTTTATTTTAGCTTGTGCCGTTTATCAAAAAAGTTAATTTTTTCATTTTGAATATATTCTTACCACAAAAATTGATTACGGGTGTGTAGGTCTTTTTTGAATGCACAATTTTTGTTCATTTATATGTTTTCGTACCTTGCATTGTTTTTTCAAAAATTTTATTTTTTTTACTGTCAATGTTATTTTCACGAATAAAACAAAAACCACGCATCCTATCGAAACATGAGTCACAATAAATTTGTACCTCTTCCTTGGATGAACAAATTTTGTTTCGGTCATTTTTTCGTAGCTGCTAATATTCGTCTGAAAATTTGATTTTTCTATTTTCAATGCTGTTTTTTACGAATAAAACAAAAACTACGCGTCATATCAAAAAGCGAATGATAAGAAATTTGTAGATCTTTTTTCGGTGCACAATTTTGGTGAGATGACCTTTTCTGGTATCTTGCATAGTTTTACAGCAAAATGGCTTTTTTGATTTTTCATTAATTTTTTGTGCAATCAAAATTTGAATTTTTTATTTTTCAAAAAATTCAAAAAGTTGTTATGAAAATATTATAGGGTGTTCAGGAATCAACGTTTTTCTCCTCTTGACTTTTTTTCATATCGTGCGTTTTTCGGCTTAAAATTTTCATTTTCGTTTGTTTTTTGGAATTTTGAAAATGCTATAACTCCAGTAATTTTTTTTTATCACGAAAAGTCATAAGAATATTTTGTTTGTCATTTTGCGTACTACTAAGAACCGTACATAGAATTTTCAAATCTTCCAAAAAAGTGGTCTCAAAAATTTTCAAAATGTGCTCACTTTTTGGATTTTCATCCAAAATAGCTGGTTAACGAACTCGTTCTCTATTTTTCGGCCATAAAAAAGTGTGCCAAAGCTCAATCAAATCTGATCATTTTTTCGAAAGTTATCGTGGCTACAGACAGACAGACAGACGGACAGACAGACAGACAGACAGACAGACTACAGACTACAGACAGACAGACACCTTCGTAAAAATCGTTTTTTCTAGCTCAGGGGGTCTCAAAACGTGAAGATTTGATGAAAACCGACTATGTCAAATTTTACATAAAACCAATACCTTCTCATTAGAATGAGAATGTAATAAAATATTCCCCATCGCTGAAATCCACGTACAGCCGAGAATATAAAAACTTTCAATTTCCGCTTGGAAAATATTAAGAGAATAAGGGTGGAAAGTCAAGGCTATAAAATCGACGTTATGTGTATGACGAGAGAATAAAAAATGCATTTTGCGCTCGGGTCATTACCATATTAAAGTCACACACATGTCTCGTGCATAATGACTTCAATCAATTAGGGACACGCGCACATTTGATTCAATTACTTATAATACGGTGATAGTACGCGCTGACATGAATCTCTCTCTTATCAAATTTCGCGTTATCAACTTCGATTAGATTTAGGGTTTTATAATTGTAATATATTTGTTATAAATAATTGATATTATTATAATAGTCGCGGGGGGTGACACCCCCTCCCTTAAGTTTGTGCATGAAATGCAGTGGCCATGGATAAACATTAGAAGACTATTAATTTGCCAAAAAAATATTTGTCAATGGCGACCCATTTTCGAAAAAATCTACTTTCTTCCATTTTTGCTTTCTCATAGAGGAAGCTTCGTAATGGTAACATTTTTGAAAAATTTTTAATTCATTTAATTAAACCTTCCTCAATTTAAAAAATTTTTTAGCACTCAATAATATTTTTAAAATCGGGGTTTTTATAGCAAAACCTTTTTTATCAGCATAATTCAAAGTTGATGCAAGAACAGCAAAGATGTATTGATTCGAGACGAATCGATTGACCTATAATATTAATATATTTTATAAAAGAGTAAGGAAGTTATGGTAATTTATATATTTTTAAAATCCATTTTTATAGTAAAAATTTTCTCATCCTCATAATTTAAAGTTGATGCGAAAATAGAAAAGTTGTGTTGATCCAAGACGAATCGATTGACCTATAATATTATTACATCTTATTGAAGAGTAGGGAAGTTATAGTAATTTTTATATTTTGAAAATGGTTTTTTTGTAGTAAAACTTTTTTCATTAACATAATTCAAAGTTGATGCAAGAACAGAAAAGATGTGACGATTCTAGACGAATTGATTGACCTATAATATTAATACATTCCATCAAAGAGTAGGGAAGTTGTGGTAATTTATATATTTTTAAAATCGATTTTTATAGTAAAACTTTTTTCATTAACATAATTCAAAGTTGATGCAAGAACAGAAAATATGTGCTGATTCGAGACGAATCGATTGACCTATAATATTTTACATTTTATTAGAGTAGGGAAATTATAGTAATTTTTATATTGTGAAAATCGGTTTTTTATAGTAAAACTTTCTCTGCAACATAATTCAAAGTTGATGCAAGAACACAAAAGATTCCTTGGTTCGAGACGAATCGATTGACCTACAATTATAATACATTTTATTAAAGAGTAGGGAAGTTATGGTAATTTATATATTTTTAAAATCGATTTTTATAATAAAAATCTTCTCATTCTCATAATTTAAAGTTGATGCCAGGATAGAAAAGATGTGTTAATTCAAGACGAATCGATTGACCTATAATATGATTACATTTTATTGAAGAGTAGGGAAGTTATAGTAATTTTTATATTGTGAAAATCGGTTTTTTATAGTAAAACTTTTTTCTGAAACATAGTTCAAAGTTGATGCACAAACATAGAAGATTCCTTGGTTCGAGACGAATCGATTGACCTACAATCATAATACATTTTAATAAAGAGTAGGGAAGTTATGGTAATTTATATATTTT
>CAKNYM010053703.1:243877-269950 GCA_932195095.1 Andricus curvator | reverse complement strand
CTAGGCTTTTAAAACCAAAAAGAATTTTCTACAAAAGAGTTAAATTTTCAACAAAAAAATTAATTTTAGACAAAATTTACACTTTCTGCTAGAATACTTATATTTTTAACAGAATATATGATTTTTGAACCAAATAGTTGAATTTTTATACAAAAAATATTAATTTCCAACAAAAAAGTTAATTTTCTACAATATTTGGACTTTCTACGAAAATACTTAAATTTTCAACAAAATACATGAATTTCCAACCAAACAGTTAAATTTCCAATAAAAAATTATACTTACAACCAAATAGTTGAATTTTCTAGGCTTTAAAACCAAAAAGAATTTTCTACAAAAGAGTTAAATTTTCAACAAAAAAATTAATTTTAGACAAAATTTACACTTTCTGCTAGAATACTTACATTTTTAACAAAATATATGATTTTTGAACCAAATAGTTGAATTTTTATACAAAAAATATTAATTTCCAACAAAAAAGTTAATTTTCTACAAAATTTGGACTTTCTACTAAAATACTTAAATTTTCAACAAAATACATGAATTTCCAACAAAACAGTTAAATTTCCAATAAAAAAGTATATTTTCAACCGAATAGTTGAATTTTCTAGGATTTTAAAAACAAAAAGAATTTTCTACAAAAGAGTTAAATTTCAAGAAAAAAGTTAATTTTCGACCAAATAGTTGATTTTTCTACTATTTTCAAACCAAACAGACTAATTTCCAAAAAAACAGTTGAATTTCCAATAAAAATGTAATTTTTCAACCAAACAGTTGAATTTTTTAGCATTTTCAAACCAAAAGGAAGAATTTTCTACAAAAAAAGTTAAATTTCCAACAAAAAAGTTAATTTTCAACCAAATTTCGACTTCCTACAAAAATAATTAAATTTTCAACAAAATACATGAATTTGCAACAAAACAGTTAAATTTCCAATAAAAAAGTATATTTTCAACCGAATAGTTGAATTTTCTAGGATTTTACAACCAAAAAGAATTTTCTACAAAAGAGTTAAATTTCAAGAAAAAAGTTAATTTTCAACCAAATTTCTACTTTCTACCAAAATAATTAAATTTTCAACAAAATACATGAATTTCCAACAAAACAGTTAAATTTCCCATGAAAAAGTATATTTTTAACCAAATAGTTGCATTTTCTAGGATTTTAAAACCAAAAAGAATTTTCTACAAAAGAGTTAAATTTCAAGAAAAAAGTTAATTTTCGACCAAATTTTAATAATAATTTTCATCAAAAAAGTTATGTTTTAACCAAATAGTTGAATTTTCTAACATTTTCAAACGAAAAAGACTAATTTAAAAAAAAAACTGTTGAATTTCCAATAAAAATGAAAATTTTCAAACAAATAGTTGAATTTTCAAGCATTTTCAAACCAAAAAGAAGAATTTTCTACAAAAGAGTCAAATTTCCAACAAAAAAGTTAATTTTCAAGCAAATTTCGACTTCCTACAAAAATAATTAAATTTTTAACAAAATACATGAATTTGCAACCAAATGGTTGAATTTGCATTCCGAAAATATTAATTTTCAAGCAAAAAATTAATTTTCCACAAAATAGTTAAATTTTCTAGCAAAATATTCGAGAATTTTCCACCCTCCAAAAAAAACGAATTTGAAAGAAAATAGTTAAATTTTCAACGAGGGATGAATTTTCAAGTAAAATTATCAATCTTTAACCAAACAACTGGATTTTTAACTATGATATGATTTTTTTGAAAAAAGTTACTTTTTAACCAAATAAAATAGTTGAATTTTTAATAAAATGCATGAATTTTCTACCAAAATAGATGAATTTTCAACAAAAAATATTATAATTGATACTATTTCAATCAAAGAAGATTTTAATTTGAAATCACAGTTCAATATAACGAAAAATAGACAAATTTTCAAGAAAATAACTGAATCGTGAACCAAATCAGATTAATATTCTATTAAAATAGTCGAGTTTTCAACCATAATAAATTAGATATTTTCACCAAAAGAGATAAATTTTGAAACGAAAAAGTCGAATTTTGAAACAAAGAAAAAAATTTCCACTGAATTGTTGCATTTTCAAGCCAAGAAGACGAATTTTCCACAAAACTTTTCAAACCGAAAATATGATTTCTTCACAAAAAAGTTACTTGTCAACCAAATAAAATAGTTGAATTTTTAACAAAATGCATGAATTATCATGAAAATGAATTTTCAAGAAAATAGCTGAATCCTCAACTAAAAGGGATTAATTTTCTACCCATAACTGACCCATAAGCCTTTCTCAATAGGAAACATACAAAAACACAAAGTAACATTAAAGTAACGAAAATTAAAGATCCCAGTTACTAAAAAAATCCAAACTAAGTTACGTTACAAGTTAATTTTTAAAAAAGTAACAAAGTTACTCTAAAAGTAACAAATAACATAAATTTGTCAGTATCTTTATTCCTTGTAACAATTTAATACCCAACTCTGTTTTGGGTCTGTCTGCACTTTCACTTTTTTTAGAAATTCGATGTAACAATTATATAATTATATAAATCACAAAAATTTCTGTGAAAAAAAAAGGAGAACAAGGTGATTTGCCGATTTAAATACACAAGCGGAACGATTATGTGCTACTCAGCCGAGAAGAATATTAAACATGCTTGACGACTTTCCAGATAAACAGCCGCTAACAAAGGTGGTCATAATTCTGAAATGTTTTAAAGCCGAAGTGCTAATAAGCGATCCAAACCTAGTTTTTTCCAAAAAATTTGATGCGACTTCTGCTTGCTGACTTTTAAAATTAAAGGGAAAAAATGTACATCTGAAACCTAGTGATTGTGAATTCTCTTTTGTTAAAGCTCCTTCGGCTTTAACGAATTATATATTAATTTTCAACCAATCTGATGAATTTCCAACTGAAATTATGAATCTTCAACTGGAATAATTGAATTTTGAACCAAAACGATTAATTTTCAAACAAAAAATACAAACTTTCAAATAAAAAAGATAAATTGCCAAATAAAAATGGAATAGTTAAATTTGCAGTTGAAGAGATTAATATTCAACTAAACAGCCGCTAACGAAGGTGGTCATAATTCTTAAATGTTTTAAAGCCGAAGTGCTAACAAGCGATCCAAAATTAGTGTAATTTAAAAAAAATTTTGATGCGACTTCTGGATGGAAAAAACTCAATTATTATTTCTATTGGAAGAAATTTATTTAAAAAAAATGCTTGCTGACTTTTAAGATTAAAGGTCAAACCATTGACAATTAAAATTTAGTGGTTGTGAATTCTCTTTTGTTAAAACTTCTTCGGCTTTAACGAATTATATATTAATTCTCAAGCAATCTGATGAATTTCCAACTAAAATGATGAATCTTCAACTGGAATAATTGAATTTTGAACCAAAACGATTAATTTTCGAACAAAAAATACAAATTTTCAAATAAAAAAGATAAATTTCCAAATAAAAATGGAATAGTTAAATTTGCAGTTACAGAAATTAATATTCAACTAAACAGCCGCTAACGAAGGTGGTCATAATTCTGAAACGTTTTGAAGCCGAAGCGCTAATAAGCGATCCAAACTTAGTTTAATTAAAACAAAAATTTGATGCGACTTCTGGATGGAAAAATACTCTCGATTATTATTTCTATGGGAAGAAATTTATTTGAAAAATCTGCTTGCTGACTTTTAAAATTAAAGGTAAATCATCGACAACTGAACTCTAGTGATTGTGAATTCTCTTTTGTTAAAACTCCTTCGTTAAACGAACAGATTCTCATCACGTGTCTCATGAGAAATAAACGTTGAAAGAAAATTTTCAGATCTAATTTGAAAACAAATTTGTTATTAAACATTTTATTGTACCTTGTGTCATTTCCCCAAAAATTTAATTGGTTTATTTGTAGTGTCATTTTTCACGATTAAAACAAAAACTACGCATCTCATCAAAACATCATTGATAACAAATTTGTAGCTCTTTTTTGGGTGAATAACTTTTGTTTATTTATTATTTTCGTAGCTTGTGTCGTGTGTCCTAAATTTTTTTAATTTGTTCGAATCCATACAAAATTCCCGTGTAGAAAATTATCGGGGCAGACTTGCTAGCCCGCCATGGTAAAAAAAGTCAAATTTCGAAAAAAAAGATCAAATCCAAATATTTTTTACACATTTCCAAAAAAAAATCCGGATGTTTTAATGTACCAAAAATAAAAAATGAATTCTTTTTCTCATCGTCTAGTCAGTCTTTTCGGGCCCTATTCGGGTGCTGGCTAGCCCGTCATAAAAAAAAAATTTTTTCTCATCATCTAGACAGGCTTTGAAATAATTTTTAATTTCAAGCATTTGAAAGAGATTTTCACAAAATCGGCTGACTAGCGCTAGCTTAGCTCGTCCAGACATATTAGCGGTCAGGACGGTCTATCCTGGCCCCGAATAGTTCCCCAATAATTTTCTACGCGGATTGAATAATGCTAGAAAGTTGCGGTTTTTTCTAAAATATGTAACTTTTTGTCCTCATTCCACTTGGAGTGAGGTGAAAATTAATGCAATTTAACAATCATAATTGTTTACACAAATTATTTTTATTATTTATAAGTATCTTCTCCTATAGTAATTCTAGATAGTTGCGGCTTTTTCTAAAAGTTTACACTTTTTTAAAAACTTTTCAATTAGAGTGAGCTAATAATTGTTTCAAGTTAACAAACATTATTTTTTAAATAATTTATCATTTTAAATAATATTATCTTTGAATAATGTTGAAAGGTTGCTATTTTTTTAAATGTGCAAAACGATATTTGAATTTCATTTCGACACAGAATGTAGAAAATTCTAAATCAAAATTTCTAAATATTGCAAGATTAGAAAATTTTGCCAAAAACTTGTGTATTTAAGAAAATACAAAATTCTTCTTGAAGACACTAAGAAAATTTAAAATTATTTTTCTTGTTGAAAAATTATTTTCAAGAGAAAATTGAAAAAGATTTCTAAAATTATCGAAAAGAAATTTGGAAGATTTTAAAGCAATTTTTGTTTAATTTTGTTGGATTAAGTAAAAAAAATTGGAAAAATTTAAATCATTTAAAAAAATGTTCGGAAGTAATGAAAACATTTCCAACATAATTTGAAATTTGAAAATATTTCAAGAAATTTAAAACAAAACGTAGATTTCTTAAGATTTTAAATAGAAAATTTATATTGTAAGATTACTAAGAAATTTTTTAATGTTTTTTTGTTTTTCAAAAATGAATTTTAAGACAAAAATTCAAAGCTTTTTCAGGGATTTCTAAGCTTTCAAAATATTTTTTTAAATTATGTAACATTCCTCGGAAAATTCTTTATGATTTTTCGTTTTGACAAATTAATTTTAAGAGAATATTTGAAAATATTTTTAAAATTCCAAAATATTTCTAAAATTTCCAACAAAGAACCTGGTAGATTTTAAAGCAATATCTTTACATTTTTGAGATAAAAAGTTTTTAAATTATTTTAACACATATTTAGAAGTATTGACAAAAGTTCAAATATCATTTTCAATTTTAAAAGATTTCAAGAAGTTTAAAACAAAACGTAAATTTTTGAAGATTTTGAAAAAAATTGAAGCTTTCTAAGGGGTTTTAAAGCTTTCAAAATATTTAAAAAATTTCTTGTAACATTCCTCGGAAACTATAAAATGATTTTTTTTTCAAATTTATTTTAAGAGAATATTTAAAAGATTTAAATTTTTTTAAAGATTTCCAAAATTTTCGAAAAAGATCCTAGAAGATTTTAAAGCAATAACTTTACATATTGAGGATTCAAAAAGAAACTTATTCATTTTTAAAAAAATTTAGAAGTTTTAAAAAATTTCAAAAATTGTAAGAAATTATTTCAAAGTATTTCAACAGAATTCAGAAGTTTTCGAAAAATGATCTGGCAGATTCTAAAGCAATTTTTTACATTTTTTGGCAGATTTCGAACAGCAGAATTAGCAGCTTTGTAAGAATTTTGAAAGGTTTCAAGAGAAAAAAATTTTTCTTCAGATTCTCAAGAAAATTTTTTATTCCCTTCGTTTTGGAAAATTTATTTTGCAAGAATATTTAAAAAGATTTTGAAAAATTTCAAAAGATTTCCTAAATTCGTTGAAAATGTATCTCCAAGATTTTAGGGCTATTTTTTAAATTTTGTAGCATTAAAAAAAAATGTGAAAATCACTTTCAAAAACTTATTCAAATTTAGAAAGATTTCAAAACATTGAAAACAAAAATTACACTTTTAAATATTCCAAAAAAAAATTTCGAAACTTTTTAAGGATTTTGAAAGGTTTCAAGATAATAAAAGAATTTTCTTAAGATTCTTAGGAAAATTTAAAACAAAAAATTTATTTTGAAATTGAAGTTAAAAAGATTTTAAAACATTTGTAAATATTTCTAAAAATGGGACAACTGGAAATCTCGAAGAATAAAATTTTAGACATTTGTACATTCCCGAAAAAGAAAACATTCGAAATAAAAAATTCCTGAAATTATAAAATTGCCGACAATTTAGAATTCCCAAATTGGAAATTCCTGGAATCGTAAAATAATTCCTGAGAGTTTATAATATTAATCAATTTGGAAATTCCCGAATCTAAATAATTAGAAAGTTTTTTAAATAAAAAATATGTGAATCAAGCAAAAGTACTTTATTTTATTTATTATTTCACAATTTTGTAGTTTTTTAGACAGTTTACTCGCACAATGTTGGATATTTTATGATGTTGAAAAAAAAATCTGGAAGATTTTGAAGCGACTTTTTCAATTATGAAATATTATTTGAAATTTTAGGAATAATTCAAGATTAGAGATATCTTAAAACTTTGAAAGATTTTTTTTTTATTTCTGGGCAAATTGAAAATGATTTTATTTTAAAAACAATATTTTTAAATCTCTTCAAAACTTCTAAAAGTCCTAAATATGTTTTAAATTTACTCAAATTAGACAAAAACGTCTTTTTTTCTTATGGGAAATTTTTTTTTTTTTTTAAATTTGTGGGCGATATACATAGCGATTTGAAGGGAAAAAAAATTGGACCACCCTAATTTGCACTCACGTCGAATGACGTAGAAAAATTGTTAAGAACATTTTTTAAGAAAGCCCCAAAATTTGTTTATCATGCTTTTTGAAGTTTGAAATTATTAACAAATGATTTAATTGTTTAAAAAAGCAAAAAGGCACACCGAGATATTTCGAAGATGTTTTTGGTTTCTCGATCAGACGCTTACTTTGTTTACAACAATTGCAAAACTTTGAAAAATAATATAATTGTTTAAAAAATGGTTTTAAAAAAGGCGCACCTAGATACTTGTGAGACGAATCCGAAAGTGTTTTTGGTTTTTTGATCGGACACTCATTTCGTTTATAATTAATTACAAAAGTTTGAAATCGATATTGGCAAACATCAGGGTCGCCTTTAAGGTGCTTAAAACGAGTCTGTTTTCAGAATAATACAAAATACTGCTACAAGGATGAATTGTTTAATCTAATATTTTTACCACATAATCTGAAGGCACATACGTGTGCATAACTAGAGCCCTTTTTTTCGAAAAATGTTTTTTTTTTTTTTGAGTAACTGAAACGCACTTTAAAACGGTGAGCGCCTGTTTTCAGTTCACCATGGGTACACTCACAGTGGCGCGTTGCCCGTTTCCAGGCGTCAAAAATTCAGCATATTTTCAAACATTTCAATTAATAAAAAAAAAAACAGGTCTATTTTTCGAAAAATAGGCTCCAGTCATGCACACGTACAAGCCTTTAGATTATGTGGTAAAAATATCACATCAAACAATTCATCCTTGTAGCGGCATTTTCCATTATTTTAAAAACCGTCACGTTTGAATCACCTTAAAGTCAAAGCATAGACTCAGGAAAAAAATTAGGCTGTGCCAAAAACAACTTTAATAATTGAAGTCTTAACTGAAGATTTAAGAATTGCTCTGATAAAAATACCATTTTTGATTTTGTTTAAATAATATAAAAAATGAACTTTTCTTAAAATAATTAATCGGTAGGTATTGTTTTTTCCTGTTCGACGAGAATCAGCTGACTGAGAAAACAGCGGGAAGTCTCATGACGAGCGAGGAAATCCATTTAAGCTTATTGGATCATTCAGCTAGAATTAGCGTACATAGGCAATCTGCTAGAAAAAAAAATCGTTCTTTGCGCGCGTGAGATTCATTATTATAAGGTCGTGTGCGTGCAGCTTGTTTTTTACACCGTCTCGACATAATGGTATTTCGTCGCTCTTTTTCTTCTATCTAATACCTAATACCTAGTATAAAAAGTAGACTCATCAATTTATTGTAAATAAATTTTTTTTTCCATTTTTGGCCAGAACTATTTTTAAAAAGATTTGATCCGCAGTGAAATATTTTGAAATTATTCAATAATGAAAAATAGACTAGAAAGTATTGGGGTATTTTTCAAATGCAATTTTTGGACCGATTTCTTCACCTTCTCGAACTAAAATATTGAGGGGTATTCTTTAAACGCTATTTTTTACCCATTTCCCCATGTTTTCAAACTAAAAAATATTGGGGCACTTTTTAAACGTGATTTTTGGTTCAAGTTCCCTAAAGTACCCATCTTTTCCATCTCAAACTATACGGGGTATTTCTTAAATGCGATTTTTGGACCAATTTTCTCACATTTTTAGACTAAAAAATATTGGGGTATTTTTCCAATATTATTTTTGGACCAATTTTCTAAATTTCCACACCTTTTCAAACTCCAAAATATTGGGGTATTTGTTAAACGCAATTTTTGAACAAATTTCCCTACCTTTTTCTAACTCAAAGATATTGAGCTATTTTTCAAGCTGTATTTTTTTACCCATTTCCCACCCTTTTTCAAGTAAAAAATGTTGCAATATTTTTTAAAGGTGATTTTTGATTCAATTTCTCCAAATTTTTAAACTCAAGGATGTTGGGGTATTTGATAAACGCGATTTTTAAATTAATTTTCTCACCTTTTGTATCTTAAGAATATTGGGGTATTTTTCAAACGCTATTTTTTCACCAATTTCCCCTTCCTTTTTGATCTCAAAAATATTGGAGTATTTTTTAAAAGCGATTTTTGGACCAATTTTCCCAACTCTTCTAACTTACAGAAAATATTGTGGTATTTTTCCCATGCAGTTTTTGGACTAATTTTCTTAATTTCTCCCCCTTTCCAATTCAAAAATATTAGGGTATTTTGCAAACGCGATTTGCGGACCTAATTTCCCACGGCCCTACTAAAAAATATTGGGGTACTTTTAAACGCGATTTTTGGACCTAATTTCCCACGGCCCTCCTAAAAAATATTGTGATATTTTTCAAACTGGATTTTTACCTATTACCCCATCTCTTCAAAATCAAACTCAAAAATATTACGGTATTTTTAAACGCGATTTTTGGACGTAATTTCCCACGGCCCTTTAAAAATATTGGGATTTTTTTTAAATGCGATTTTTACCCAGTACGCCATCTTTTCAAACTCAAAAATATTAGGGTGTTTTTAAACCCAATTTTTGGACCTAATTTCCCACGGCCCATTAAAAATATTGGGATTTTTTTTTATGCGATTTTTACCCATTACGCCATCTTTTCAAACTCAAAAATATTGAGGTATTTTTAAACGCGATTTTTGGACCTAATTTTCCACGGCCCCCCTCAAAAATATTGTGATATTTTTCAAACAATATTTTTAACCATTACCCCATTTCTTCAAACTCAAAAATATTGGGGTATTTTTAAACGCGATTTTGGGACCTAATTTCCCACGGCCCTACTAAAAAATATTGGGATATTTTTCGAACGCGGTTTTTACCTAGTACCACATCTTTTCAAACTTATAAAACATTGGGTTATTTTTTAACGCGATTTTTGAACCTAATTTCCCACGGCCCTACTAAAAAATATTAGGATATTTTTCAAAAAGGATTTTTACCCATTACCCCATCTCTTCAAACTCAAAAATATTAGGGTATTTTTGAACCCAATTTTTGGACCTAATTTCCCACGGCCCTTTACAAATATTGGCTTATTTTTTTAACGCAATTTTTACACCAACTTCTCCCAATTCCCCACCCCTTCCAATTCAAAAATATTAGGGTATTTTTAAACACAATTTTTGGACCTAATTTCCCACGGCCCTACTAAAAACTATTGGGATATTTTTTAAACGGAATTTTTACACCAACTTCCCCAATTTCCCCACCCCTTCCAATTCAAAAATATTGGGGTATTTTTAAACGTAATTTTTGTACCCAAATTCCCATGGCTCTACTAAAAAATATTGGGATATTTTTTAAAAGCGATTTTCACACCTACTCCTCCAATTTCCAATTCAAAAATATGCAGGTATTTTGCAAACGCGATTTGCGGAATTAATTTCCCACGTCCCTACTAAAAAATATTTGGATATTTTTCGAACGCGATTTTTACACCAACTTCCCCAATTTTACCACCCCTTACAATTCAAAAAAATTGGGCTATTTTTTAACGCAATTTTTGGACCTAATTTCCCACGGCCCTACTAAAAAATATTGGGATATTTTCCAAACGCAATTTTTACATCAACTTCTCCAATTTCCCCACCCCTTCCAATTCAAAAATATTTGGGTATTTTTAAACCCAATTTTTGGACCCAAATTCCCATGGCCCTACTAAAAAATATTGGGATATTTTTTAAAAGGGATTTTTACACCTACTTCTCCAATTTCCAATTCAAAAATATTGGGGTATTTCACAAACGCGATTTGCGGAATTAATTTCCCAAGGCCCTACTAAAAAATATTGAGATATTTTTCAAACGCGATATTTACACCAGCTTCTCCAATTTCCCCACCCCTTCCAAATAAAAAATGTTGGGGTATTTTTAAACGCAATTTTTGGACACAATTTCCCACGGCCCTACTAAAAAATATTGGGATATTTTTTAAGAAAGATTTTTACACCTACTCCAATTTCCAATTCAAAAATATTAGGGTATTTCGAAAACGCGGTTTGCGGACTCAATTTCCCACGCCCCTACTAAAAAATATTGCGATATTTTTCAAATGCGATTTTTACAGCAACTTCTCCAATTTATCCATCCCTTCCAATTCAAAAATATTGGGGTATTTTGAAACGCAATTTTTGGACCTAATTTCCCACGGCACTACTAAAAAATATTGGGCTATTTTACAAACGGGATTTTTACACCTATTTCTCCAATTTCCGAATCAAAAATATTAGGGTATTTTTGAAAACTCTATTGGCGGACTTAATTTCCCACGGCCCTACTAAAGTATATTTTGATATTTTTCAAACGCGATTTTTACGCCAACTTCTCCAATTTCCTCACCCCTTCCAATTCCAAAATAATGGGGTATTTTTAGACGCAATTTTTGGACCTAATTTCCCACAGCCATACTAAAAAATATTGGGATATTTTTCAAACGGGATTTTTACCCATTTCTCCATCTTTTCAAACTCAAAAATATTGGGGAATTTTTAAACGCGATTTGAAGTCCAAGTTCCCCAATTTTAAATTACATAATCTTTTGTAAGGACGCCAGTTACAATGAGAAATTTTTTTCTTTGGTTAATATCATAGTTGGAAAGTAAAATAGAAAAAAAAAGTATTTTTCATTAAAACGTAATAAAATTTCTGTTTTCATCAAAGCTTATTTCTGTAAAATAAAGCGTATAAAAAATCACAGTGGAGTGAAAATAAAATTATCAAAAAACACATTGTACTTAAATATTATTTGAAAAATTATTCAAAAAACTATAGCGAAGTACATTTGATACTACAAAATTCACGAAAAAGAAAATATTTCGAATAGAAAATTTCCGAAATCAGAAAATTGCCGAGAATCAAAAATTTCTGAATTTGAAAATTCCCTAGAGTTTATAAAATTACCGAATTGGAAAATTCCCGAAATAAAATTGCTGACATAAAATGAATGATAAAATAAAAACTAATAAACAATAAATAAAATGAAAAATATGTTAAACAAATAAAAGTACTCTATTATATCTATCATTTATCATTTTATTATTTAACAATTTTTTTTATTGTTCCGATTCGGGAATTTTCCAATTTAGGAGTACCAATTTCGGTATCATTTAGCCATTTATTTTAAAAAAATATTAAAATCTGCCATGATTCGATTAGAATTTGAATTTTTGTGGAAATTGAAAAACAAATAGATTAAGGCCATGTAATAGTTACCCGATTCCTACTTTACCTACATTTTTTCGCAACAACTCACAAACACACGAATTAGGATTTCGTGTTAAAAATTTAGGAAATTAATTCACAGACACCTAGCAACCTTTATATGGTACTATATTTCTAAACAAAAAATTTTAAAAAGAATTTCAAAAATATTTCAAATTTTTTTTTTGTATTTTTAAAAATTTATAACCATACAAAACGTTTCTTTGCCCCTTTAATTTAATTTACCAATTTTTTAATTCGGTATTCGAATTCCCGGCGATGTAATTTCTTGCGAAAAAATTGTCGGTAAGGTAGGAATCGGATAAGTATTACATGGCCTTAAAAAAAATTGACAAGTCCGTTTAAGTTAATTTCATAATATTCAAGCTGCCAAATAAATGAAATGCTGAAAAAGAAACTTTTTAATTTAATACTATATTGAAGTTGTTAACTAATTAAAAATTTATTTATTCATTTTTGATTCATTTAAAGCATATTTCACTGATTATTAATTTTCTAATTATCTTAATTTACCATTTTCTTTTAAACATGAAATTAAAAAATAATTTTCTACATGATAACTATATTTTAAATTTTTTAGATAAAATTTTTAAGTTTTGTAAAATTTAAATTGTTATGTTATAACATAAATTTTGAATTTGAAAAATTGCTTGAATGTTCAATAGGCTTTACCTATTTAGGCAATGAATCTTTTATAAACAATTAGATTTTTTTTTTAATTAAAAAATACTAAAAGGAAACACAATAATAATAAGCAGAAAATAATATAAATAATTTTTAAAAAAATTCGAAACAAACTTTTAGTAAAATATAATAGAAAGAAATGAAATAATCTAAACCAAATAATAATAATAATATTTCTAAATAATATAATTTTTCGTGTGTATACGAGAACAATAATTAGAAAAGAAAGTTTTTCCGAGAGACTCTTAATTTGTTATCAACTTTTTTATCTACCTTTTGCGATTGATAATCGAAAATACCTGAGATATAGGTATGTAATTAGGTATATATAGCATGAGGATGGCAGGTCAATTAAAAGTCAATTATTCTGCTGTAGTTGTGATAACATTTCAATACCTACAACTTTTATAGAGATGCCATTTTAAAGAGCATAATAACAGTGAAATTGCAATCAGTTAAATCTGACTTTAAAAACAATCAAGTATATAATTACTTTATTTTTAAACTTGTGATATATACTTTTTTTCAGACAAAATGAACTGGAATCAAAATTTTGACCAAATTCTGAAATTTTCAAACCCAAAAGACGAATTTTCTACAACAAAGTTGAGTTTACAACGCTAAAATATTAAATTTCTACTAAAAGAAATGAATTTCCGAAAAAAGACGACTGTTCAACAAAATAATTGTATTTTAAACCAAAAATATTTTATTTCATCACGAAAGAAATGAATTTCCAATCGAAATTATGAATCTTCTAAATAAATGAATTAACAAAGTGGTCCAACTTTTAACTAAAAAATATGAATTCTCAATAAAAATTTTATATTTGAAATTTTACAAAAAAATTTAATTTTAAATCAAAAATATTTCCCAATACCTGTGAATTTCCCGACATGTGTGAATTTTCTTCTAGTTATCAATTTTTCAACAGCTTTATATTTTCCTTTAGTTGTGAATTTCCGTGTGGTTGTCATTTTTCCTTAGCTTTAAATTTTCAACATTTGCAAATTTTTCAACATCTGTGAATTTTCCTGTGCTTCTCAGTTTTCCTTCAGCTGTGAATTTTGCAACATCTGTACATTTATCAATTTTCCTAAAGCACTGAATTTTCCTATGATTGTTAATTTTTCCTTAGCGATGAATTGTCCTACATCTATGAATTTTCCTTTCGATGTTAATTTTTTCTTTAGCTGTGCATTTTTCAAGAGCTGTGAATTTTCCTTCGGTTGTTAATTCTCCTTTGGTAGTTGATTTTCCTTTAGGTGTGAATTTTTCATCAGTTGTAAATTCTTCAACAACTGTGAATTTTTCAAAGAGCTGTGGATTTTTCTTTAGTTGCGAATTCTCCTTCAGCTATGAATTTTCAATATCTGTGAATTTTCATTTACTTGTGAATTTTTCGTCAGCTGTGAATTTTCCAACAGCCATGAATTTCCAAATGGCTGTGAATTTTTCTTTAGCTGTGAATTTTTCTGTAGATTTAAATTTTCCTTTAGCTGTGAACTTTCCTTTGGTTAATAATTTTAATTTAGCTGTGAATTTGCGAAGAGCTGTACATTTTCCTTTAGCTTTGAATTTTCCTTCGGTTGCTAATTTTTCTTTAGCGGCGAATTTTCCAACAGCTGTGAATTATCCTTTAGTTGTTAATTTTCCTTCAGGTGTGAATTTTTCTTCAGCAATGAATTTTCCTGTGGTTGTCAATTTTCCTCCAGCTATGAATTTTCCTTCGGTTCTTAATTTTCCTTTGGCTGTGAATTTTGCAAGAACTGTTAATTTTTCTTCAGTTGTTAATTTTCCAACGGGTGTGAATTTTTCTTTGGTTCTTAACTTTCCTTTAGCTGTGAATTTTTCTTCAGCTGTAAATTTTCCAGTGATTGTCAACTTTTCTTCAGCTGTGAATATTTTTTGGTTATTAATTTTCTTATAGTTGTGACTTTTCTTCAGCTGTGAATTTTCCAAGAGCTCTAAATTTTCTTCTAGTTAGTAATTTTTTTAGCTGTGAATTTTCCTACAGCTTCGAATTTTCCTTTGGTTGTTAATTTTCCTTTCGCTATGAATTTTCATTTGTTTGTAAATTTTTCCAACAGCTGCGCATTTTACTTAAGTTGTGAATTTTCCTTTGGTAGTTAATTTTCCTTTAGACATGAATTTTCCTTCGGTTTTTAATTTTTCTTTAGCTGCAAATTTTCCTTTAGTTGTTAATTTTCCTTTAGATGTGAATTTTCCTTCGGTTATTAATTTTCCTTTAGCTGTTAATTTTCCAAGAGCTGAAAATTGTCCTTCAGTTGATAATTTTCCTTTAACTGTGAATTTTCCTACGGCTGCAAAATGTTCGTTCCGTTGTTAATTTTTCTTCATTTGTGAATTTTCCTATAGCTGTCAATTTTCCTTTAGTTGTGAATTTTTCTTCATCTGTGAATTTTTCTGTGATTGTCAATTTTCCTTCAGCTGTGAATTTTCCTTTGGTTATTAATTTTTCGTTAGCTGTGAATTTTCCTTCAACTGTGAATTTTCCAAGAGCTGTAAATTTCTCTCCAGTGGTTTATTTTCCGTTAGCTATGAGTTTTCTTTCGGTTGTTAATTTTTCTATAGCTGTGTATTTTCCTGTGGCTGTGAACTTTTCTTTGGTTCCTAATTTTCCGTTAGCTATGAATTTTTCTTCGGTTGTTAATTTTTCTTTAGCCGTGAGTTTTGCAACAGCTGCGAATTTTTCTTTAGCTGTAAATTTTTCAAATGGCTGTGAATTTTTCTTTAGCTGTGAATTTTCCTTTAGCTGTGAATTTTCCTTCAGTTGTGAATTTTCCTTCAACTGTGAATTTTCCTTCAACTGTGAATTTTCCTTCAGCTGTGAATTTTCCTTCAGCTGTGAATTTTCCTTCTGCTGTGAATTTTCCAAGAGCTGTAAATTTTTCTTTAGTTGATAATTTTCCTTTAGCTGTGAATTTTCCTACCGCTGCGAATTTTCCTTCCGTTGTTCATTTTTCTTCAGCTGTGAATTTTTCTTTCGTTCTTAATATTCCTTCTGCTGTGAATTTTCCTTTGGTTATTAAATTTCCTTCAGCTGTGAATTTTCCTTCAGTTCTGAATTTTCCAAGAGCTGTACATTTTCGTTTAGTTGTTAATTTTCTTTTAGCTGTGAATTTTCCTACAGCTGCGAATTTTCTTTCAGTTGTTAATTTTTCTTTAGCTGTGCATTTTCCAACGGATGTCAATTTTTTTTTGTTTCTTAGTCTTCCTTTGGCTGTGAATTTTTCTTCATCTCTGAATTTTCGTGTGGTTGTCAATTTTCTTCAACTGTGAATTTTTCTTTGGTTCTTAATTTTCCTGTAGCTGTGAATTTTTCCAAGAACTGTAAATTTTTGTTTAGATGTTAATTTTCTTTTAGCTGTGAATTTTTGATTAGTAGTTAATTTTCCATTAGATGTGAATTTTCTTTCGGTTGTTAATTTTTCTTGAACCGTGAATTTTCCAACAGCTATGACTTTTCCTATAGCTGTAAATTTTTCCAACGGCTGTGGATTTTTCTTTGGTTCTCAATTTTCCTTTGGCTGCGAATTTCCTTTAGCTGTGAAATTTTCTCTAGCTGTAAATTTTTCTTTAGTAGTTAATTTTCCGTTAGCTATGAATTTTCTTTCTTTAATTTTTCGTTAGCTGTGAATTTTCCAACAGATGCCAATTTTTCTTTATCTGTGAATTTCCCTTCAGCTGTGAATTGTCCGAGAGCTGTACATTTTCCTTTAGTTGATAATTTTCCTTTAGCTGTGAATTTTCCGACAGCTGCGAATTTTCCTTCCGTTGTTCATTTATCTTTATCTGTGCATTTTCAAACGGCTGTAAATTTTTTTTGCTTCTTAATCTTCCTTTGGCTGTGAATTTTTATTCATCTCTGAATTTTCGTGTCGTTGTCAATTTTCTTTAGCTGTGAAGTTTTCTTTGGTTCTTAATTTTCCTTCAGCTGTGAATTTTCCTTTGGTTATTAAATTTCCTTCAGTTGTGAATTTTCCTTTAGTTCTGAGTATTCCAAGAGCTGTACATTTTCGTTTAGTTGCTAATTTTCTTTTAGCTGTGAATTTTCCTACAGCTGCGAATTTTCTTTCAGTTGTTAATTTTTCTTTAGCCGTGAATAGTTCTTCAGCTGTGAATTTTCCTGCGAGTGTCAACTTTCCTTTAGCTGTGAATTTTTCTTCATCTGTGAATTTTTCTGTGGTTGTCAATTTTCTTTAGCTGTGAATTTTTCTTTGGTTCTTAATTTTCCTTTAGCTGTTAATTTTCCTTTGGTTCTTAATTTTCCTTCAGCTGTGAATTTTCCTTTTGTTATTAATTTTCCTTTAGCTGTGAATTTTCCAAGAATTGTACATTTTTGTTCAGTTGTTAATTTTCTTTTAGCTGTGAATTTTTATTCAGCTGTGAATTTTTCATTAGTAGTTAATTTTCCATTAGCTATGAATTTTTTTCGGTTGTTAATTTTCCTTTAACCGGAATTATCCAACAGCTGTGAATTTATCTATAGCTGTAAATTTTTCCAACGGCTGTGAATTTGTCTTTGATTCTTAATTTTCCAAGAGCTGTACATTTTTCTTTAGTTGTTGATTTTCTTTTAGATGTGAATTTTCCTACAGCTGAGAATTTTCTTTTGGTTGTTCATTTTTCTTCAGCTGTTTATTTTCCTGTAGCTGTGAACTTTTCTTTGGTTCATAATTTTCCTGTAGCTATGAATTTTCCTTCGGCTGTGAATTCACCAAGAGCTGTACATTTTTCTTTAGTAGTTAATTTTCCGTTAGCTATGAATTTTCTTTTGGGTTTTAATTTTCCGTTAGCCGTGAGTTTTCCAACAGCTGCAAATTTTTCTTTAGCTGTAAATTTTTCCAATGGCTGTGAATTTTCTTATAGCTGCTAATTTTCCTTCAGTTGTTCATTTTTCTTTAGCTGTGCATTTTCCTTTGGTTCTTAATTTTCCTCTAGCTGTGAATTTTCCTTTGGTTAATAATTTTCCTTCAGCTATGAATTTTCCATTAGTTGTGAATTTTCCAAGAACTGTAAATTTTTGTTTAGTTGTTAATTTTCTGATAGCTGTGAATTTTTGATAAGTAGTTTTTCCATCAGCTATGAATTTTCTTTCGGTTGTTAATTTTTCTTTAACCATGAATTGTCCAACAGCTGTGAATTTTCCGATAGCTGTAAATTTTTCCAACAACTGTGAATTTTTCTTTGGTTCTTAATTTTCCTTTAGCTGCGAATTTTCCTTCAGCTGAAAATTTTTCAACAGCTGTGAATGTTCCCAACAGCTGCGTTACAAACTTTTTTCAAGATTTCAATTCTAGGACAGTCGATTGCATATCAATAACTGTTATCCAGGGACAGTAAATTAAAAATCACTCAAGAAAAATAGCGCGATTGCATAAATCATTGTTGAGTCATATATATATATATATACAATATATGTAAAATGTACTTGTATGTACTAATGTACTCTATAACTGAGAATGCCTCCGTTAACTTAGCCGCTTTATATTTGGGACCAATGGAAATACTCCTCAGACCGTTTCATTTTCCACATCCACTTCTGCAATTGAGTTCAATGGCATCGGACGTTGCTTTGCAAGCCGCTTTTAAGAAAGTCAGATATCCATTTTTCTGCAACTTTTCCAGCCTTCGCCTCGCCTCGCGTCGCGTTGCAAAGTGCCGAAATTATCTCGACAAATATTTTTAAATTCTCTCTCTTTATTTTAAAATACGTGCTTTGGGATATGTGTCCAAAAAATAAGGGTAAGTCCTTTAAAATAATATTAATAATTCCAACTTTCACGAAATCACTCAGACAATAGATTGACAATAAAAATACAATAAAAAGACAATAAAATAGACAATAAAAATAGACAATAAAAATAGACAATAAAAAAATTTCTTTCATTCAAAGAAAAATACTCATTGTCTTAAAGTCAATGAAATTCTTTTTTGATTTAAGCAAAGAAAGAAAAAGAAAAGAAAGAAGAAGAAATTAAAAAAAAGAAGAAAAAATAAAAGAAAATGTAGAAAAAAAAAAAATTTATTTGCTCTAAGTCAAAGTAAAATTTCTTTGATCCAAAGAAGAGCTTCCTTGATTTAAAGAAATGGGTTTTTCCAATCTTCTTAATTTAAAATCAGTTTTTTTCATTTTTGAGTTGTTTTTATTTAAATGAAAAAATTATCCTGAAGAAACGGTTTCTTCAATGAAGCCAAATATTTTTCCGAGTGATATTATTAAACACCATTTTTTAATTTTCAAAATCGAAAATTCTCGTTTTAACAAAAAAATACCTGTTTCTCAATTTGCAATATTCTCCGAAACGTGTTTATTAATTCTATGTCTGCATTTGCGAATATAATTTACCGCAATTTATCACTTTTTAACGAGGAAAAAGCTATCACTACACAAGATTATAAATTATGCATAATTATTGCCATTTTAAAAATAAACAGACATTTGTATATATATAACGTTTTTTATATTTTTATTATTATATTTATTTATTACTTTTTAAAAGATTTTATCTATAATATGATGAAGCTTTAAAATTTAAGTTCATTAATTTAAATCCTAAATTACTCAAATTAGGACGGAATTCTAATCATTGCCAATATTATGAAACGTGCTGAAAAATAAACCAAAAATAAATTCAACAAAACAAAAATTATGTAAGACAAAGTTAAATTGCCAACTCTCTGAATTTAAGCTCTCAATCGAGATCATTTCTCCCGCAAAATTATCCTTTCAATAAATTATTTATTTTATTTTTTCATTTATTTTTTCCATTTGTTTATTTTTCATTTCTTTTTTATTCATTATTTTTTCGCAAATTGCACCTCTAAAAAGTTTTTCTTTCAGTGTCAAAATGACCCCTGATTCTTTTTTCAGAATTACAAAAAATAATATTCGCCTTTTAAAAATAAAATTATCATTTGTTTTAAATAATAGCTTCTAATGCGCGAACATCGATTAATGAAAAAACTACATTTTATTTACAAAAACCGACTTGGGGGACTCCTAAGCATTTTTTTTTAATTCTGGCAAATCTGAAATCTACTATTCAAAAAAATATATAGCTTTCAATTTTTAACTGATTTTAATTTTTTTTAGAATGAGAGCGATTTTTTAATTTCTTTACTTTTAGACTATTTTGAAAAAATTTACAAAAAAGTTTATTTTTAAGAAAATTTTTTTTTCAGCTCTTGAACTTTATCCGTATTTTAAATCATTTTGAATTACAACTTGAGCACACGACGAAAGCAAATAATTTGTTTATTGTTCAATTTTATTGTTATAAACAAATTTTATAAACAAATAATCCATTTTCATACTTTTTACACGAAAATTTTTTTTTGCTATTTAGTATGAATTATAGTATCTAAAACATTATAAAAAACAGAAAATTCCTAAACCTTAACATTTAATTATTTTATGAATAATTTAGAAAATAATAATAATAATATATAATAATAATTTTTTCTCGGAAAAAAATCTTAACTAAATAAACTAATAAATGAACTTAATAAAAATATAAACTAAATAAACTAACTGACGCTAAATGGTAATAATTGTCATTGTTATAAACAATTTTTATAAACAAATTAACTGATTTGTCATTTTTATAGATAGAACATTTTTTTCAGAATGATTTATTTTCATACAAATAATAATATTTTGACACAATAGATTGGTAGTGAACAATAATTTTTTTTTATAAACAATTTTTATAAACAAATTCACTTATTTGTCAGTTTTACAAATTAGTAAGTCTATGAAGCTTTTCAATAGATGTAATATGAAGAATTTTTTTTCCGCAAAAAATAGACAAAGATTTTCTATTTGTTTACTAAAATTATTTATAACAATGCTAACCGATCCGTGTTAACAATATCTTATAGTTCCGTAATTCGTTTCAGAAACCTCGGTACATATTAGACAGGAAAGAAATTTTTCAGCGAAAAAGTGATGAAAATTGTCTATTTGTTTACTTCAATTATTTATAACAAATATAAATGTTAAGTCTTAACAATTTTCTGAAGTTGAGTGAGTCTGCAAAACTATTCCGAAAGACATAAGATAAAAAATAATTTTTTTTTTCGAGAAAAATGGATGAAAATTTTCTATTTGTTAACCTAAATTATTTATAACAAATCTAAATGTTAGTTATTAACAATTTTATGGAAATTAATAAGTCTCAGAAGAGTCCTGTCCATAAGATATGGCAAAGATTTTTTTTTTTAGAAAATGATGAAAGTCGTTTATTTGTTTATATAGATTGTTTATAACAAGTATATTGAGAAATAAACAAATTACTCAGAAATTTTTTTTTACAAAGTTGAGAAATCAATCAGAGAAAAAAGTTTCCATATTTATCAGTTACAGAATGTATTGTAAAAAACGCAGAAGAATTTATTCTTATCATAAGCTTATGTTGTAAATGCAATCTCGTCGTATTTAGGATAATATCAAAGTCCAAATATTTATTTTTAATAGGATGATGATTAAAGCTCTTCAAAATAGAAAATCAGGTTTGCATCCAAAATTGAAAAATATTCAAAAATTAATTAATCAACAATTGTCATTGTTATAAACATTTTGTAACAAATTAGCTGATTTGTCATTTTTATAGATAGAACTTTTTTTTGCAGAATCATTTCTTTTCATATAAACAATAATATTTTGAGACAATAGATTGGCACTGAACAACAATTGTCATTGTTATAAACAATTTTTGTAAACAATTGCACTGTTTTAGCATTTTCACAAATAGAACATTTTTCTTTTCTGCGAAATCGTTCATTTTCATCCATGAAATAATATCATAATATAATAAATTGTCACTGAACAACAATTGTCATTGTTATAAACAATCTTTATAAACAAATTCACTTATTTGTCGTTTTCGTTGATATACAATTTTTCTTTTCTACAGAATCATTTCGTTTCATCTGAAGCATAATATTTTGAAAAGGAGATGAGCACTGAACAACAATTGTCCTTGTTATAAACAATTTTTGTAACAAATTAACGGATTTGTCATTTTTATAGATACAAATTTTTTTTTCAGAATCATTTATTTTCATGTAAAGAATAATATTTTGAGACAATAGATTGGCACTGAAAGACAATTGTCATTGTTATAAACAATTTTTATAAACAATTGCACTGTTTTAGCATTTTGTTATAGAAAAAATTTGTATTTTCAGTGAAATCATTTCTTTCCGACCAATGAATAATATTTTAAAACAATTAATTGGTATTCAACAACAATTGTAATTGTTATAAACAATTTTGATAAAAAATCCACTGATTTGGCATTTTTTTGTAGAGAAAATTTTTATTTTCAGCATAATCATTTTTTTCAACTTAAAAATGATATCTTGATACAAAAGATTCCCACTCAACTGCGATTTCAATTTTTATAAGCAATTCTGATAAACAAAATTACATATTTAGTATTTTTTGACATAGAAATTGTTCATTTAACGGAATAATTTATTTTCATCCAATGAATGATATTTTGGAACAGTAAATTGGTAGTGACAATAGTTTGGCACTAAATAACAATTTTAATTGTTATAAACAATTTTTATAAACAGTTTTTATAAACAAAAATTAATTACTTGTCATTTTTATAGATAGAATATTTTTTGTTTATTTCTTTTCATCCAGGCCTGGCACTCAACAATTTTCATCGTCATAAACAATTTTTATAAACAAATTAACTACAATTGTAGTTTTCGTAAATAATTCTTATGAATAAATTTACATATTTAGCATTTTTAACATGAACATTTTTTTCAGCGCAATAATTTATTTTTATCTCAAGAATAATATTTATAACAAAATTTTAACATTAAATTACTTTAATTTCAATTATTGTTGTTTATAAAAAATAACTCAAAAGTTAAAAAATCCAGAAGAATAAATTTTCTCTTAAAAAGTATTAAAAATAATAACAATTATCCCCAGATGTTCTTTAAAATGTCGTTAAAGAAATGTCTGTATAAAAAATGCCAAATCAGTGAGTTTGTTTATAAAAATTGTTTATAAGAATAACAATTTTTATTGAGTTTCGATCTTTGTGAAAATATTGTTCTTCAGATAAAAAAAAATGATTCCGCAGATTAGAACAATTATTCCTCTATAAAAATTGCAAATGAGTGAATTTGTTTATGAAATTTGTTTATAACAATAAAAATTGTTATTCAATGCCAATTTATTGTGGCAAAATACTATTCTCCAGATAAAAAACAATATTGCGCAGAAGAGAAAAATTGTCTATCTACACAAATTTCAAATACGTGAATTTGTTTATAATAATTGTTTATAACAATAGAAATTATAATTTTCTAGTGTTCGGTCCTAGTTAATCATGAATATTAAATAATTTAATATCGAAATCAGTATGAATAGCGCCTTCAAATAACAAAAATACAGGAAATACCAGTTTTATCCCTTAATTTGTTTATAACAATTAAAGAAAGAAAATAAATTTGATCTATAATGTAAATTTTGATTTAACGAGAGTAACGTGACTGATCCTATAAGTTTTTGAGGAAATATCAATAATAGGGAAAAGTAGATAGTACTAATATTAAAAAACATTTGGCCTTTCGCAACTTAAATAACAAATTAATAATTTAAATAAATTGCAAGTATTTTTATCCTCTTTGTTTTTAATTTGAAAAGTATTCCACGTGTGAAAGTTTATGTTTATATTTTCCTGTGACGTTATTTATTAACTATTATTTGATGAATTATGACGATGGTGAACTCGAACGTCAGAAGGCCAAAGTTTTTAAGAAATGCGTAACACTTAAATAGGTTATTAACCATATTTTCTTGCAATCAATTGAAGTTAATCAATTGCATCAACTGGGTTAATCGGTGAAAAATTTACGCATTTGCCCTGTTTATTTCATTCTTCCCTTTTGCGGTCAGTGGGGCACACGCGAATTACATCAATCATTATGATTGAAACCGGTTTTCGGACGTTTCAAAATATTATTATTCAGAAAATAAGATTTTTTCTCCCAAATAAATATTTTTAGTCGCTTTTTGAGAAATAACTTTCTGATCAACTTTTAAATTATTAGTCTCAGCGCACAGTGGTTTGGAAAAGGGAATTTACTGAAAAAATATCTCTAGCTCCGCTGGGATCCGAACCCAGGTCTTTCAGATTCCCGGTCTGATGCTCTTACCCACTAAGCTACGGAGAGACGAGAATATTTTCTTCACACATTCATTTTTCGATCATTCAAATGTTTCATATTTTTGATGTTATGGTTTTGACCAGATAAATTGTATTAAATAATTTGATGATAATTTTTTTCGTCTACATGGTCTAAAATCAATATTTTTTGAATATTGATTATTACTTTTTATAATTTAAAAAAAAAATTTCTAGCTCCGTTGGGATCTGAACACAGGTCTTCCAGATAGGAATGGCAACAGTAACATACAACAATATATAAACAAATAAAGTGACAAAATTGGCTATTTCAGCTTTTTGAATTTTTATCTCAAGAAAAAATATAGAAGGAAACTCACTATTGGCTGGAATTATTGCATCTGCACTCATAGAATAAAAGTAGTTTTGATAATGTTCAACTGGATTATTATAAACAAATTCTTACTAATGTTTTTTTCTCATAGAAAAAATTGTTTGTTTCACGCTAGTTGCTAAAATTTTTCATAAAAGATATAATTTATAACGAAAAATTAGCATCAGTTAACATTTACTGTTTTTATAAACATTTTTATAAACAAATTTTCAATACATTAGTTTTTCTCATAGCTAAATTGATTTATCTGACCAAAATTGATTCACAATTGTCTACAAAGTCATTTATATTATTCGAGCTTTATGAAACATTATTAATATATACATTATTAATAACAATTAATTTGAAAACATTTCCAAAACGTCCGTTTCCTTGTGGAAAAAAATTCAACAGTTTTTTGTAAATTCTTATTTTTGAATAAAAAATTCAATCGTTTTGTTAAAAATTCTTATTTTTAGATAAAAAATTCAACTATTTTTTGAAAATTCTTATTTTTGGATAAAAAATTCACCTGTTTTTTTTAATTCATATATTTGGAAACAAAATTCAACCGTTTCTTTTAATTCTTATTTTTGGATAAAAAATGCAATTGTTTTGTTTTTAATTCTTATTTTTGGATAAAAAATTCAATTGTTTTTTTTAATACTTATTTTTTGATAAAAAATGCAACTATTTATTGAAAATTCTCATTTTCTGATGAAAAATTCAAAGGTTCTATAGAAAAATCCTCTTTTTATGTGTGAAATTCAACTATTTGTTTAAAAATTAATTGTTTTGTTGAAAATTCTTATTTTTAGATGAAGAATTCAACTTTTTTTTTATTCATATTTTTTTATAAAAAATTCAACTGTTTTTTGAAATTTCTCATTTACTGATAAAAAATTCACCGATTTTGTCGAAAAATCCTATTTTTTCTGTGAAATTCAACAATTTAGTTAAAAATTAATTTTTGTCGTTGAAAATTCATATTTTCGCGTTGAATTTTGTTTGTTTTTTTATTGGAAAATATTTCTTTGTTGAAAATTTAACTGTTTTGGATTCAAAAGTTCAATTTTTGTTGTTGAAAAATCTTATTTTAAGATAAAAAATTCAACTGTTTTTTTTTAATTCTCATTTTTGGATAAAAAATTCAATTGTTTTTTTTATTCTTATTTTTGGATAAAAAATTCACCTCTTTTTTTTAATTCTTATTTTTGGAAACAAAATTCAACCGTTTCTTTTAATTCTTATTTTTGGATAAAAAATTCAATTGTTTTTTTTTATTCTTATTTTTGGATAAAAAATTCAATTGTTTTTTTTTAATACTTATTTTTGGATAAAAAATGCAACTATTTATTGAAAATTCTCATTTTCTGATCAAAAATTCAAAGGTTCTATAGAAAAATCCTCTTTTTATGTGTGAAATTCAACTATTTGTTTAAAAATTAATTGTTTTTTTGAAAATTCTTATTTTTAGATGAAGAATTCAACTTTTTTTTAATTCATATTTTTTGATAAAAAATTCAACTGTTTTTTTTTATTCATATTTTTGGATAAAAAATTCAACTGTTTTTTAAAATTTCTCATTTCCTGATTAAAAATTCAACGATTTTGTCGAAAAAT
>CAKNYM010053703.1:214816-226828 GCA_932195095.1 Andricus curvator | reverse complement strand
ATTTTTCATCCAAAAATAAGAATTTCCAAAAAATAGTTGCATTTTTTATTCAAAAGTAAGAATTTTTAACAAAAAAGTTAATTTGAAGCCAACAGACAAATTTTCAACAAAACGGTTGAATTCTCTACTCAAAGTTAGAATTTTTATCAAAAAAGTTGAATTTTCAACTCGAAAATATGAATTTTCTTTTGAAAAAATAATTTTCTACAAATCAGTTGAATTTTCACTCAAATAGTGACATTTTCTACAAAATTGTAAACATTGCAAGTCAAAAAAACGAGTTTTCAACTTAAAAATATGTATTTTTGACAAAAATGCTAATTTGTGCTAAAAAGACGATTTTTGTACAAAACAGTTGCATTTTTTACTGGAAAATTAGAATTTTCACCAAAAAAGTTAATTTGAAGCCAAAAAGACGAATTTTCCACAAAACAGTTGAATTTTCATTGCAAGAAACTTTTTCTATCGATCAGTTGAATTTTCTACACTACTTTTGAAATTTTAAGCTAAAAAGACGATTTTTCTACAGAATATTCCAATTTCAACTACAAAATATGAATTTTCGACAAAAAAGTTAATTTTTAACCAATCAGTTCAATTTTCAACAACAATTTTGAATCTTTTAGTAAACTGTTAAAAATGTAAGCCAAAATACGAATTTTCTAGAATACAGTTGAATTTTCAGCTCGAAAATTTGATTTTTTAACAAAAAAGTTAATTTGGAGCCAAAAAAATTAATTTTTGACGAAACAGTTGAATTTTCAACTAAAAAATATGAATTTTCGTCAACAAAGTTAATTTCAAACCAATGAGTTTAATTTTCAACAACGCAGTCTAATTTTATAATAAACTGTCAAAATTCCAAGCCAAAAAAACGAATTTTCCACAAAACATTTGAATTTCCTACTTGAAAATTTGATTTTTCAACAAAAAAGTTAATTTGAAGCCAAAAAAATAAATTTTTTACAAAATAGTCGAATTTTGAACTCGAAAACTATTTTCTACACAACTGTTACAATCTTAAGTTAAAAAGGCGATTTTTCTACAAAACAGTTGAATTTTCAACTCAAAAATTAAAATTTTTTACGAAAAATGTAATTTGAAGCAAAAAAGACGAATTTTCCATAAAGAATTTGAATTTTCTACTCGAAAATTTGATTTTTCAACAAAAAAGTTAATTTGAAGCCAAAAAGACGAATTTGCAACAAAACAGTCGAATTTTCAACTTTGAAATTTGAATTTTTAACAAAAAAGTTAATTTGAAGCCAAAAAGACGCATTTTCTACAAAACAGTTGAATTTTCACTGAAAAAATTATTTTCTACCGATCAGTTAAATTCTCTACACTGCTTCTGAAATTTCAAGCTAAAAAGACGATTTTTCTACAGAATATTCGAATTTCTACTGAAAAATATGAATTTTCGACAAAAAAGTGAATTTGAAGCCAAAAAAATGAATTTTCTACAAAACAGTTGAATTTTCTCCCAAATAGTGAAATTTTCTGTAAAACTGTGGACATTGCAAGTCAAAAAGACGAATTTTCAACTTGAAAATATGTATTTTCGACAAAAATGTTAATTGGTGCAAAAAAATGAATTTTCTACAAAACAGTTAAATTTTCTTAAAAAAAAAAATAATTTTCTGCCAATCAGTTGAATTCTCACTCACATTGTGGAATTTTCTTTAAAACAGTGGACATTTAAAGTCAAAAAGTCGAATTTTCAACCAAGCAGTTAAATTTCCAACTCGAAAATACGTATCCTTGACCAAAAAAAAAAGTTAATTTTTAGCCAATTAGTTCATATTTCAGCAAAATAGTTAAAGTTTATACCAAACTGTTAAAATTGCAATTCAAAAAGACAAATTTTCAACCAAACCGTTGAATTTTCAACCAAATAATTAAATTTTATTCGAAATTGTTGAAATTTCTACCAAACTGTTGAAATTTCAATCTAAAAAGATAAATTTCCCACAAAAAAATTTGAATTTTCAATTCGAAAATATGAATTTTCGACAGAAAATAAATTTTTAATAAATTTAATAAATTTTAAATAAATTTTTCAAGTTTCAAAAAATAGTGGAATTTTCTGCCAAACTGTTGAAATCTTAAACCAAAAAGACGATGTTTCTACAAAACACTTGAGTTTTCGAAAAATAGTTGAAATTTTTACCAAACTCTTAAAATTTCTACCAAATTGTTGAAATTTCAAGCAAAAAAGAAAAGTTTTCAATAAAACTGTTGAATTATCAACCCAAAAATATGATTTTCAAAAAAAAAAAACTTACTTTTAAACCAAAAAGTGTAATTGTGCACCAAAGTGTTTATCTTTCAAGCAAAAAGGCGAATTTTCTACAAAACAGTTGAATATTTAATCATAAAATATGAGTTTTTAACCAAAACAAATTTAATTTTTATTCAAGAAAAATTTTTCAATCAAAAAAGCAAAAAAAATTCAACCGAATTATTGAATTTTTAACAAAAAAAATTGTTGAATATTCTAACAAAAAACACAACTTTTCAACCAAATAGTTGAATTTTCACTTAAAAAAATTAATTATCAAAAAAAAGATAGAAATTCTACCCAAAGAGATTAAATTTCAAGCCAAAAATACAAATTTTCAGCAAATGAGTTGAATTTTCAAAAAAGACGATTTTTCAAACAAACTGTTGAATGTTTAATTTGAAAAATTACTTTCTAACCAGAAAAAAACGATGCAATCTATACCAAAAAAGATTAATTTTCAAACCTAAACGACCAATTTTAAGCCAAGGAGTTGAATTCTTAATCAAGAAAGAATTTTGTACCACGAAAGATTTTTCAGTCTAGAATGAAAAAAAAATTCAACATAATTTTTGAATTTTTAACTAAAGTTGAATTTTAATTTTAAAAAGATTTTCCAACCACGAAAGAAAAAAATTTCAACCAAACTGTTGAATTTTCAACAAGAAAAGTTGTATTTTCAACCAAGAAAGAAAGAAATTGAACCCAATTGTTAAATTTTAAAGCCAAAAAGACGAATTTTGTATACAACAAAAAATGAATTTTCAACAAAACAGTTAAATTTTCACTAAAAAACTATCTTCTACACAACTGTTGCAATCTTAAACTGAAAAGACGATTTTTCTACAAAAAAGTTGAATTTTCTACTCGAAAAATTAAAATTTTTAACAACAAAGTTAACTTGAACCCAAAAAAATGAATTTTCTACAAAACAGTTAAATTTTCAACTCGAAAATTATAATTTTTAACGAAAAAATTAATTTTCAACCAATGAGTTCCATTTTCAACAACATAGTTGAATTTTACAGTAAAATCTTAAAATTTCAATCCAAAAAGACGAATTTTCTACAAAAAAGTTGAATTTTCTACTAAAAAATTTGATTTTTCAAGAAAAAAGTTAATTTGAAACTAAAAAGACGAATTTTCTACTAAACTCAACCCAATTGTTGAATTTTAAAGCCAAAAGGACGAATTTCGTATACAGCAAAAAATGAATTTTCCAAAAATAATTAAATCTTCAACCAAATAATAAAATCTTCAACCAAAAAAGATGAATTCACAACCCCTTTCCGCTAAACTTGTTTCATTCGGGTGATTTTTCTCACTGAATAAAGAATTCGTTTAGAAATTTCTTCCAAATTACAAGTAACTAATTATACCTTCAATATATTTCAGTTGATGCCGAGTGAAAAAAAAATATCAGCCCCAGTGCAAAAATTGTCACACAGATGATCGTCATGAAACTCCTTGGACAGACTAAAACATCTTTTTCTGAGGAAATTTTTGAAAGTCAGGAATAAAAAAAGTGTGCCAAGATAAATCAAGTGTTTTGAATCAACAGAGGACTTGTTAGCCTCAAATCTGTGATTCTCTGATTCTTACATCCGTAAAACAAAACCAAAATGGCTAGCGTTGATAACGATTTGGAAGAGATGATGTCCCATCTTGGGGAATTTGGAAAATACCAAGCATGGCAATTTGGATTACACATAATAGCTGGTTTAACAGCTGGACTGCACATGATGACCCTAACAACTGTTGCTGCCGTACCCGAACATAAATGTCTCCTACCTCTTGACCTTGGGAACACAACCTTGCAGCTACTTGATTCCACGTTTCCGGAAGGACAATGGAATCAATCAGCAATCAATCAATCAACAATCCACCAACCTGCATTTTTCCATCCAGGTCCCAGAACAATACCAGGAGACGCCTGTTCTTATTTCGATGAGAACAACAACACCAAAACCTGTTCAGCTTGGATATACAACACAACCTACTATCAATCATCTCGAGGTATAGAATGGAACTTTGTCTGTTCGAGAAAATGGATGGGAGCTGTTGCACAATCAACCTACATGTTTGGTGTCTTTGCTGGTGCTGTAATTTTGGGATCAATGGCCGATAAATATGGTAGGAAGATCATCTTCTACGTCTCTGCAATAGCACAGTTGATTCTGGGTGTTTTGGTAGCTTTCGTACCAGAATACTACACTTTCCTGATCATCAGGTTCCTGTATGGTGTTTTTGGTTCTGCTGGAGCATACATCACTGGTTTTGTTCTCACAATGGAACTTGTTGGACCATCAAAAAGAACAATTTGTGGTATATCCTTCCAAGCAGCTTTTGCGACTGGTTTTATGTTGGTAGCAGCTTGGGGATCAGTCATCAAAGATCGAATGTGGCTACAGATAATTTATGGACTGCACAGTGCTTTATTGATTGGTCACTGGTGGTTAATGGATGAATCTCCCAGATGGTTGTGGGCACAAGGACGTGTTCGAGAAGCAGTAACAATAGTGAAGAAAGGATTAAAAATGAATGGTAAAGAAGATCATCTAGATATGGCCTATCTCGTCTCGAAAAGCAAAGCCTCTACAGATGAAGATAAATCGCATGGTGGTTTGGATCTCTTCAAAACACCAAATCTCAGAAAGAAAACGTTGAACGTCTGTCTGAATTGGTTTGCAAATTCGATAGCATACTATGGATTGTCTCTCAACGCGAAGAATTTGGATGGAAATCCATTTTTGATGATGTTTTGTTCTGGACTTGTTGAAATTCCGAGTTATATTTTTACTACTTGTTTGATGGATCGGACCGGAAGGAGAAGTTTGCTGAGTACTTTCATGTTGGTTGGTGGAATATGTTGTATAAGTGCAACTCAAATTTCGGAAGATCAAAAAACAGCAGTGACGATCATCAGTTTATTGGGAAAATCCTGCATTGCGGGATCATTTGCGATAATTTATAATTACACAGCTGAGTTGTTTCCAACTGTTGTCAGGAATACAGCTCTTGGAATTGGTTCAATGTGTGCAAGGCTCAGTGGAGCTCTTACACCTATGATCATGTTGTTGGATTCTTTTAATCCGAAAGTACCTCCTACCGTTTTTGGATGTATTGCCCTTGTTTCCGGATTTTTGGCTCTTTACTTACCGGAAACGATGAATCAACCTATGCCGGAAACTTTGGAGGATGGTGAAAATTTTGGAAAGGGAGACACTTGTTTCACGAGTTGGAGAGGCAGGAATAAAAAGAATGATTATGAAATTGCGATGCAGAAAGTTAATGATGATGAGAGAGATGAAAGGACTAATGGAAAAGCTGTTGTTGCGTGAAATTATATACGTAAAAAAAATTAAATAATTTTAATTAATTTAATTAATTATTTTTATCTAATTTAAAAAATAATTAATTAGTTAGTTAAATTTTAATATTATTTCTGATGAATTTATTAGGTTAAGGATTTACATGTTTACTACGAGAGAGATAAACATGTTCATAGTTATCTTCTCATAAACATGTTTGTTTTATTTGTCGCACATTATATTTAAAAATCACTTAAATAGTACTTAAAATCGATACTTCCATGTTAAAATAACCAACATGTTTGGTAATTAATACTCTCTGTTTTAGTATATTATTGAGAACTATTTTAAATTCCTTTAAATTCACATTGAATTCATTTGAATTTTTTGGACTTCTTTGAAATCATTTGAATTCCTTTGAATGCCCGGAATTATCTGAATTCGTGTAATTCCCGGGTTTTCTTGCAATCCCTGAATTCAGGGAATTTCCTGAATTCCACAGACTTCAAAATCATTCGAAGAATTTAAGGGAATTCAGAAGAAGAATAATTGAAAGAATTCAAGGAATTTAGGGAATTAAAGAAGTTAACAAAATTCAAGGAATTCAAGGATTTACGATAATTCAAGGAATTTCAAAAATTCACGGAATTCAAAGAATTCAGAGAATTCAAGGAATTTATAAAATTTCAGAAAATCAAATAATCCAAGGAATTTCAAGAATTCATAAAATTCAAAATATTCAAGGAATTATATTGAAGGAATTAAGATTCAAGGATTTCATGGAGAGGATTTCAGAGAATTCAAGAAATTCAGAGATTTCAAGGATTTCAGAGAATTCACAGAATTCAAGGAATACAAAGAATTCAAGAAAACAAGGAATTCAGAGAATTCAACGCAATTCAGAGAATTCAACAAATTCAGAGAATTCAATGAATTCAATGAATCCAAGGAATTTGAGTAAACCAAAAAATTCGGAGAATTTAAGGAATTCAATCAATTCAATAAAATCGAAGAATTCAAGGAATTGAAGGAGTTTATAAAATTTCAAAAAATCAAATAATCCAAGGAATTTCAAGAATTCATAAAATTCAAAATATTCAAGGAATTCAGAGAATTTAAGTAATTCCAAATATTTAAGGAATTAAGATGCCAGGATTTCATAGAATTTCAAGAATTCAGATAATTCAAGAAATTTCAGATATTTCAAGACATTCATATAATTCAAGAAATTTAGAGAATTCAAGGCATTCAGAGAATTCAAGAAATTCCGAGATTTCAAAAAGTTCAGAGAATTCAAGGAATTCAGAGAATGCGAGGAATACAAGGAATTCAAGAAAACGAAGAATTCAGAGAATTCAAAGGAATTCAGAGAATTCAAAAGGAATTCAGAGAATTCAAAGGAATTCAGAGAATTCAAAAGAATTCAGAGAATCCAAAGCAATTCAGAGAATTCAAAGAAATTCAGAGAGTTCAAAGAATTCAATGAATCCAAGGAATTTTGAGAATTTAAGTAATCCAAAAAAATTCGTAGAATTTACAGAATTCAATTAATTTAAGGAATTCAAGAAATTAAATAATCCTAGGAATTTCAAGAATTCACCAAATTTTAGAATATTTAAGGAATTCAGTGAATTTAAGGAATTCCAAATATTCAAGTAACTCGGAGAATTTAAGGAATTCCGAGAATTAACGAATTCCCAAATATTAAAGGAATTTAGAGAATTTTAGGAATTGCACAAATTGTAATAATTCCAAGAACTCAAGTAATTCCAAGAATTCAAGGAATTCCAAATATTTGAAAAATTAAGATAATTCAAAGACTTCATAAAATTTCAGGAATTCAGACAATTTTCGGATTTCGGAAAATTTTGAAAATTGGAGGAATTTAGAGAATTCAAAATAATTCCAAGAATTTCAAGAAAGTTACAAGAATTTCAAGGACTTCTAAAGAATTCTAAGTGTTGAGAGAAATTAAGAAGAATGGAAGGAATTCCGAAAATTATTTGGAATTCAGAGAAATCTGACAATTCAAGGAATTCAAGGAACTCAATCAAGTCAAGAAATTCGAAGAATGCAATTAATTCAAGGAATTCAATTAATTCAAAGAATTCAAAGCATTCAAGGAATTCAAGGGATTAAATAATCCAAGGAATGTCAAGAATTGACGCAATTCAAAATATAACAGGAATTCAGAGAATTTAAGGAATTCCAAACATTTAAGTAACTCAGAGAATTTACGGAATTCCGAGAATTAACGGAATTCAAAATATTTAAGGAATTCAGTGAATTTAAGGAATTCCAAATATTCAAGAACCTCAGAGAATTCAAGGAATTCAAAATATTAAAGGAATTTAGAGAATTTTAAGAATTAGAGAAATTCTAGTAATTCCCAGAACTATAGTAATTCCAAGAATTCAAGGAATTCCAAATATTTGTGGAATTACGAAAATTCAAGGACTTCATAGAATTTCAGGAATTCAGATGATTTTCGGATTTCGGAGCATTTCAAAATTGGAGGAATTTAGAGAATTCAAAATAATTGAAAGGATTTCAAGAAAGTGAGAACAATTTCTTGAATTTCAAGGACTTCAAAAGAATTCTAAGAATTGAGAGAAATTCAGAAGAATGGAAGGAACTCCGGAAATTAGTTGGAATTTAGAGAAATCTGACAATTCAAGGAATTCAAGGCTTTCATGGAATTCAGAGAAATAAGAGAATTCAAAGAAATGAAGAGAATTTTAAAAAATTCGGAAAATTCAAGGAATTCAATGAATTCGAGAAATTCGAAGAATTCAAGAAATTCAATGAATTCAAGAAATTCGAACAATTCAAGAAATTCAATTAATTCAAGGAATTCAAGGATTAAAATAATCCAAGGAATTTCAAGAATTCACGGAATTTAAAATATTTAAGGAATTCAGTGAATTTAAGGAATTCAGAGAATTAATTAAATTCAAAATGTTAAAGGAATTTAGGGAATTTAAGGAATTGAGCAAATTCTAGAAATTCCCAGAACTCAAGCAATTCCCAGAAATCAAGAAATTCTAAATATTTGAGGAATTAAGATAATTCAAGGACTTCATAGAATTTCAGGAATTCTGATAATTTTCGGATTTCTGAGAATTTCGCAAATTGGAGGAATTTAGAGAATTCAAAATAATTCAAAGAATTTCAAGAAAGTTAAAAGAATTTAAAAAAATTTCTTGAATTTCAAGGACTTCCAAATAATTCTAAGAATTGAGAGAAATTCAGAAGAATGGAAGGAATTCCGGAAATTATTTGGAATTCAGAGGAATCCCACAATTCAAGGAATTCAAGGCTTTTATGCAATTTGAGGAATTCAAGAAATTCAGAGAATTAAAGGAATTCTGGGTGATTAGGGAAGTCCAAAAATTCAAAGAAATCCGAAAATTGAAGAAACTCTAAAAATTCAAGCAATTCCGAGAACTCAAGGAATTCCCAATATTCGAGGAATTCAAATAAAACGACGAATTCCAAGATTTCCAGGTATTCAGAAAATTCAAGTAATTCCAGATATTCAATTAATTAGGAGAACTCAAGAAATTCATATAATTTTAAGAATTCAAGGAATTTCAGGATTCCAGTGAATTCCAGAAATTCAAAGAATTCAATAAATTCATCAAGTTCTATTGATTTCAAATATACAAGGAATTCAGAGAATTTCAGGGTTTCTTGGAATTCCGGAAATTGAAAGAATTCAAGGAATTCAGAGGATTTAAAGAAAGTTAAAAAAATTAAAAAGAATCTGAAAGAGTTTAAAAGCATTTCAAGAAATTCAAGAGAATTCAAAATATTACAAAGAATTTAAAAACCCTAAAGAATTCAAATGAATTCTACGTGAATTCTAAATAATATACTAAACCGGAGAGTATTAAAAACATATTTCTACAATTAAGGCCGCAACTGTTACTAATTTCTAAGTCTATATTATTTTATTAATTACGAATATTTTCTGTATACGGCGTTGAATTATATTGTCTTTTTGTTATAAATTAAAAAATTAATTTAAAAAAATAGAATAATAAAAAAGCATGATATATTTTTGGACAAATTGTTTTAACTAAAATAGTTCCCTTGAACTATTTTTGTTGCTTTTTTTGTTATTATTTTTGTATCTTATGCAGAAAATAAATAATTACAGATTTTTATTATATTGAATTTCATATTACACAAGAAGAAGCGACATTTTTATTTTTTTCTTTGTATCTTATTTTTGCAAAAACAAAACTACAAAAAAGTGCATTTTAAGACATTTTTAATAATTTTTTCTATTTTTCTTAAGATAAAAAATAGGATTTATTATTTAACGTTGTTATAATTAATTTAAGTTAACAAATAGAAAATTTATTATTGTTTTTTTATTATTGTGTGACAAAGATTTATTTTCGTAAAAAAGTAGGAAAATTCTTTATTTGTTTATAAAAATTCTTTATAACAGTATAATTGTACAATAAACGATTTGTTATATATGTTTTAAAAGCTGAGGAAAAAATGTTTTTAAAATGCACTTCTTTGTAAATTTGTTTTTAAATAAAATTAAATAGGATAACATTTTTTAATTTTTTTAATAATTAAAAATACTTCGGAATTTCATTAAATGTATACATGAAAATATTTTTTTTTTATCCTGGAAACTCTTGAAAATATTTTCAGGTTCATATTAAAATTTTCGGAAATCTTCTCAAATGTTTTGAAACTTTTAAAACATTAAAAAAATATGTTCATATTTCGAAAAAATTTTCGAATCGATACAAATTCAATATAATATAATTTCTTAACCTAGCTTTTATTCTTATATCCATAATATTATTTTGATATGGTGAAAAATAAAAAACATCTCTGAATTTTTAACTAGTTTATTTTGATTCACTGTTTATTTGTTTAAGAGCTTAATTAAAAAAATTCCAATCAAAAATCTACAAAGTGAAAAAATGGGTTTTGAATATAATTTCTAATTTCGGCGGAACTCATTAACATTAAATGATTGTACGCAAATAGATTGGAATTTACTAATTGAAAGAATCTGATAATTTCAGATAATTTTATCTATAAACATTTGCGGCTTTGTTTTATCAATAATAATGTTTTCTTTCTATAGTGTCAAAGATTGGACCCTATTCACGAGATTATCGTAAATTGTTTTTTGACACTTTACTTAAAATCTATTATAGATGTAAAAAATACCATTTGAATTTTACGATATTTAAAAATAAATCAAATTTACAATTTTGTCATTTGTATGCTGACTCAATCGAAGATTGCAAATTGCTATAAATTCGAAACTTTGAAAAATAAGTTGGATTCGAGGACACATTTGGTAGATGAATAATAATTAGTTTTCAATACTCTATATACAATAAAACAATAAATTTCAGATTGTAAAATCAAATCTAGACAGCAAAGTACGTAACAAGTTGAAATATTCCAAAAACTTGTAATTTAATTTATAAACAAGAAAAATCAGGGACTCAATTTGTGAGTTTTACATAAATTATTAGGAAAGAATCGGCAGTTTCTGGAGAACATTAATCTGATTGTAATCCAATCTAAAAATAAAAATGTTTCAAGAAAGTCTCTCAATCAGTCTAATAAAAATTGAATGGAATAAAATTTTAAAACGGCTTTTGCCTTCTATTTCATTTATCATCTGGAAATAATTGACATTGATCTCCTCTCAATAATTAGTATAAAATTTAATTTTAATCCACAGATGAAATATAAATTTATAAAAATTTTATGAGGCACTTTGATAAGACTTGATTGTACTCGCAACAGAGCAAGTGAAATAGTATCCAGACAAAATAAAAGATTACATTTTTCACAATCAATGTTGTCTTTTCATTTACAATAAAAATTAAAATTATCAATTATTTTTTATCTTTTAGATACCGAATCTGTTTTTTCTTGCTTTTATTCTTCGGCATCTTCAGTGTCGAAAATTGTTTTAAAACAAAACGGTTGGAAGGGGTAACCATGGCCCTCATAGAATTTGCTCATAAATTCAACCCTAGAAATGAAGAAATTAAAAATTAATACAATTTTTGAGACAAACTACAACGTTTGGGTGGATGAGGGGAGCAGAAGTAGAGGAAATTAGGAGGGGGGAGTAGGTGAATTGATGGGAAATAAGAAAAGGGAAAGGTAGGGGAAGTGAGGGGTAAAAATATGAGGAGGGTGGGGGGGTGATGTGATGGGAATTAGGGAAAAGCTGGAAGGGGAAGTAAGGGAACTCAGGGAAGGGGAAGTAAAGAAAATCAGGGTACGGGAAGAAGAAGGAATGAGGTTATGGGAAGTGATTGGAAATGAGATGGGACGTAGGGGAAGTGAGGGGATAGAAAGTAGGGGAATTGATGGGAAATAAGAAAAGGGAAAGTAGGGGAACTTAGGGAAGGGGAAGTA
>CAKNYM010053703.1:192555-204944 GCA_932195095.1 Andricus curvator | reverse complement strand
TAGAACATGGAGATGAGAGACAAGGACAAGAAGTGGAGATGCGAGATAAATATGGGGATAAGGAGATGGGAGATAAGGGTAAGAAGACGGGAGAATAAACATGGGAGATGGAGATGTTGATAGGAGATGGAGATGAAGATGAGATATGGAGATAAGAGATGGAGGTAGGAGTTGAAGATGAAGATAGAGATGAAGAAAGAGATGGAGATTTGTGATGGGGATAGAACATGGAGATAGGAGACTGAGATGAGAGATGTTGATAGGAGATAGAGATGCGAAATGATGATGGAAGATGAAGATGAGAGACGAAGATGGCGAGAGATGGAAATTTGAGATAGAGATGGAGATTTGAGATGGAGTTGGAAGGTGAAGATGAGAGATGGAGATGAAGATGGAGAGAAAGATGAAGATTTGGGATGGAGATGGGAGACAAGTATGAAAGATGGAGATGTTGATAAAAGATATAGATCCTAGATAAAGATAGGAGATGAGAGATGAAGATGGAGATAGGAGACGATGATGAATATGAAGATGGATGACGGAGGTGGGAGATGAAATTTAAGTTGGAAATGAGTGATGGAGATTGGTGATGGTGATAAAGATGAAAATGGAGATAGATAACAGAGGTGGTAGATGGAGATTTAAGATGGAGATGGGTGATGAAGATGGAGATAGGAGATAGTGATAAAGATGGAGATAGATGATGGAGATGGGAAGTAGAAAATGTAGATGGGAGATTGAGATGAAGATGGACAATGAAGACAGAAGATAGAGATGGGAGATACGGAGAGATATGACACGAAGTTTTAAAACAGAGATGAAGATGGAACGCGGAGGCGAGAAGAACTGTGTTGCCCACCAATTTAGCGTTTGCTGCTGAAAACAAACTTACACAATGTTTACTACACTCATGCAGACCCCGAAAATCATGTGGACAACCCCGAAGATGATTGAAAGCTTCATCTTGTAGGAATTGAGGAAGATAATTTTGTTTTCGGCAATCATCCAGGCTGGATCCAAACCCATGGGATAAGGCACTTGCTTGTAACCCTCTTCATTCGGATTCAACTGCAGATGAGAGTTGTGCTGTATCGTACTGTAGTTGTACTTAGCAATCCAACTAGATCCGAACACGTTAACCGATTTTGAGAAAACGTCGTTGTAGATGATACCAGTGTAGATGGAAAACAAACCCATGAGAAGAATAATGTAACGACCTCCAAAGAAGATGTTCCAGATCTCGTTGCTAGTTTTTTTCGCAGATAACTTCTTTTCCCATATAACCATGTAGAGTCCAAAGAGCGCCATGAGCAAACCTAAAGACAAAGTGTTTCATGTTTATTAATATTTTCTTATGTACAAAAGTTAGTTTCAATTATTAAAACTTACCATGACCCGCATCACCGAACATAATACTAAAAAGGAAAGGAAAGGTGATAATGGTATAAAGAGCAGGATTTGCTTCACGATATGAGGCTACTCCGTAAGCATCTATAAGATTCTGGAAACCTCTGGTAAATTTATTAGTTCTGTTAAAAGTTGGTGGGTCTTCATCGGTGTGAATAACGTTCAAGAAAGACGGAATTGAATTTCCGCAGAGACGCTGAAAGTAAAAAATGTTAAAACTTTTTCGGAAACTAGTTTGAATCTTAGCTCGCACAAAGTGAACCTCCGGCTGGTTTTAGAATTTCAAGAGCACGCAATATTGCTGCAATGTTGCTGCAGTATCAAACGAAAATGTTACCAATTCTGTCATGCAATATCACAGCAACATTTCAGCAACTTTGCACCAACGTTGCAGCAAACTTGCAGCAACATTGCAGCACCATTTCGTACGATTTATGTAATTTGAAATTGCTAAAGTTGTTTCCTAATACTAACCGACCCTTCCGTGAGGCAATTTTGAACAATTGCAAGATCAGCTACAGGTACCCAACATTCTCCAATAAGGCACTTTTTTGACACATCCATGTTAAAAAGGTTCATTGTATGATAAATAGCCTTCATTTTACGAACCATAATACTCCAGTTTGGCAATTCTTTAGCTACATTGTGAAGAACACGTTGTCTATGATCCTGAGTTTGGTTTAGAACCTGACATAAATAAATAATACAAATTTACAATAACTATAGAATTCCAAGATCAGTTTTCGATTAGAACATGTAAATTAGCAGATTTTTTTTTTACCTATATTCGAGACATTGGCATATTTAAAAAAAAAGTACCACTTACTTGTAGCCGGATGCGTAGTCAATTGTGAAAAATAGTTTAAAATATTTTAAGGCTGAACTGAATTCAACGCTTTTAGCGTCTCTTGATGATCATATTAAGTTTCATTAGGGGTAGGACTTAAATGTAGGCAATTAGTGTTTTTCTTAGGTACATAAAATACTCACCAAATTTAAATCTTCTAAACGCGTACGCACCCCCTTGACCATTTCTAATCTCTCGGAGTTAGTATTTGGACAGGGATAGAGCGATGCGTGAAATCCGCTGCAAACTTTTTTGATGCGACTTTTTAGTTGCTCTCCTTGAAAGAAAGCCACGAATGCCGTCTTGTAAATTTCATTACCCTGAAATAAATAAATAAAATGAGCTAGTCTTTATTCATGATTAACTTAATTAATAATTTCTGAAAAAAGATCTTCTCCTTTCGCTCTGCTGGGAGTCGAACCACAGAACTTCTGATTTCCGGTCAGGTGCTTTCCCATTAAGCTACTAGAGAGATCGAGAGAGGAAACCTTTTTCAGAAATACACGCATTATTATGCTAGATGGTACAAATCAAATTTTTCAAGGAAGGAGGAAAGGAGAAGATCTTTTTTCAGAAATAATTAATTAAAATCATTTTTAATTCATAGCTCCATCTAGTCTGAAAAGACGTTAAAAAGTTCTGTTATTCTCTAATGATAATACAGATTCCTTTATAAATTAACTGCAATTTTTTGCGAAACATTCACAGTATTAAAGAAAAATTCCATTATTTTGGTACTATAAAAACAATCTTGTTTCATCATCTGCAAGCTGTGAAAATCGCTCAAAAAAGGCAAAAATCCTGATTTTGATATGATGAAATACATTTTTTTAAACATTTTTTCGTGATACCTAAACAGGGTGGCGATTCCGCGGATGATTTCAAATTCTTGATCATTTCCCGGTTTTTCCCGATCAAGTTTTTCAATTTTCCGGGCAACTGAAAGTAATATATTCATATTTTCTACTAAACGCAAACATTTATTTTAATTCATAACGTCCATTCTAAACATCCTTTAACACAACAGTGCAGAACATTTCTAAACTTTTAGTTGAAAAAATTATTTTTCATAAAAAAATAACGGATTTTCAAGAAAAAAATTCAATTTTTACCCTAAATGATGAATTTTCAACTAAAATGATGAATCTTCAACTGAAATAGTTGAATTTTCAATAACGAAAAATTCGTTTTCACTAAAAAAGATAGATTGTCAACAAAAACTTAAATAATTAAATTTTAGTCTAAAAAAATTAATGTTCAACCAAACAGATGAATTTTCAACTAAAAATATGGAATATTCTATTGGAATAAGTTAAATTTTCAGTTTAAAAAATTGATTTTCAACAAAGCAGTTACATTTTCAACCAGAGATGAATTTTCAATCAAAAAAATAATTTTTAACTAAAGAAAGATGAATGTTCCACTAAAATGATAAATATTGAACTGGAATACTATATTAAATAATAAATATAATAATATATTATTAATAATGTATTTTTAACCGAAAAGAAGAATTTTTAACCAAGAAGATCAACTTAAAAAGAAAATGATAATTTTCTACAAAGAAAAAATCGATTTTTAACAAAATATGTGGATTTTCAACGAAATAGTTGAATTTTCAATTAAAAAAGACAAATTTTCATCCAAATTATTGAATTTTGAACAAGAAAATATCAATTTTCAACCAAAAATGGAGTTTCAAATTTTCAGATGAAGGAATTAATTTTCAACCAAACTGATGAATTTTCAACTAAAATGATGAATCTTCAACTGGAATAGTTGAATTTTATACCAAAAAGATGAATTTTCAACCATAAAGATTAATTCTCCACAAAAAATTAAAATTATAATAAATTAATTAATTTCCGAACAACTAGTTAAATTTATATAAAAAAAATATCAATTTTCAACCAACTAGTTGAATTTTTACACAAAAAAATACATTTACAACCAAAAATTGAATGGTTATATTTTCTGTTAAAAATCTAATTCTTAATTAGTTGAATTTTTAACCAGAGAGATCAGATTTCAACTAAAAACAATTAATCTTCAACTGAAATAGTTGAATTTTCAATAAGAAAAAATAAATTTTCACTAAAAAAGATAGATTGTGAACCAAAACTTAAATAATTAAATTTTAATTTAAAAAAATTAATGTTCAACCGAACATATGAATTTTCAACTAAAAATATGGAATAAGTTAAATTTTCAGTTCATAAAATTACTTTCCACAAAGAAACTAACTTTCAGAAAAATAGTTTCATTTTCAAACAAAGTGATGAATTTTCAACTAAAATTGTAAATTTTTAACTTGAATAGTTTTAAGTTTAAACCAGAAAGATGAATTTTCAACTAAAATAATGAATCTTTTTCAACCAAGTAGATTAATTTCTACCAAAAAAGATGAAATTTCAACTAAAAAAGATCATTCTTCAACCAAAAATTGAATAATTAAATTTTTATTCAAAAAATGAATGTTCAACCTTACGGAATATTCAACTGGAATAACAGTTACATTTACAGTTTTAAAAAAATTCAACCAAAAAAAAAACAAATTTTCAACAAAATAGTTCAATTTTCGGCAAAAAATTCCTTTTCGTCCAAATAAAAAAGAAGTTTTCAATAAAATAGATCATATTTCAACCAGCAAAATGAATTTTTTATTAAAATGATGAATCTTCAACCAAAAAAATTAATTTTTAACAAAAGAGTTGAACTTTCAACCAAGTAAATTTATTTAACTGGAATACCATATTAAATAATATATATAATAATATATTATTAATGATATATTTTTAACCGAAAAGAAGAATTTTTAAACAAGAAGATCAACTTCAAAAGATAAAGATAATTTTCTACAAAGAAAAAATCGATTTTTAACAAAATATGTGGATTTTCAACGAAATAGTTGAATTTTCAATTAAAAAAGACAAATTTTCATCCAAATTATTGAATTTTGAACAAGAAAAGATCAATTTTCAACGAAAAATGGACATTCAAATTGTCAGTTGAAGGAGTTAATTTCCAACCAAACTGATGAATTTTCAACTAAAATGATGAATCTTCAACTGGAATAGTTGAATTTTATACCAAAAAAATGAATTTTAAACCATGAAAATTAATTTTCTACAAAAAGGGCGAATTTTTCACAAAGTAAATAAATTTTCAAACAACTTGTTTAATTTCTAAATAAAAAATATCAATTTTCAACCAAATAGTGAATTTTCATTCAAAAATATACATTTTCCACCAAAAATAGAATGGTTCAATTTTCTGTTAAAAATCTAATTCTTGACCAAAAAAAACAACGGATTTTCAGCAAGATAGTTCAATTTTCTATTGAAATTGTTAAACTTGTAGCTAAAAAAATTTATTTTCAACAAAGTAGTTACATTTTCAACCAGAGATGAATTTTTAATTAAAATGATGAATCTTCAACCAAAAAAAGAATTTTGAACTAAAAAAAGATGAATTTGCAATGAACAATTTAACAAAATTTTCTATTATAATTCAGCGCGATAAATACATTTTTTGAAAAAATTGAGAAAATGATTGTTTTTCTATGTTTGAAATATCATCAATTCAATTATCAATCCTAAGTAAGCGAAAAAAATCTCACAGAGCAAAAAATTTCAAAATGCTTTTCTTATAATGGAAAATAATAAAAATTTCATAATAAATTATGATTTCATTAGAGTAAACTAAAATAATCTGAAAAATATGCTACTGTAGGTAGAGTGGAAATCACTTTTCTAAATTGACCAAAATTATTAAAATAATTAAAACTTGAATTTTTCTGCGATCATAAGTAAATTTCCGGTTTTTAAAATATTTACGCGTAGCGTAAAATACAAATTATAGAAAATGAGAAACAAATTTGGTGTGGATTATTTTTTAAATTAATTTTTAAATTATTTTTTAAATTGATTTTTTCCCATTTAGAGTGTATTTTTTTATATTTTACTTACTAGCGGATACCGTGAAAAATATAAATGACCACTTTCGACTCTTAGAAACAATAATTGGCTCGTTTTTGCTTGTTATCAAAAATTTCACAAAAATTAATTTTAAAACAATCTCGTTCTAGGTTAAAAAGAACAACTTTTTGGATGTAAAATCCGAATTTTTACATTCCCGAAGATAATAAATTGCTGAATTTTCAAAATTCCTAAATATAGTAAATTGACGGAATTTGTAAATTCCCGAAAGTAGTAAATTACGGCAAATTTCTGAAGAAAAAAAATTCAAAATTTTTTTTTTCTGTTAAAATAATCTTGTATTTTATATAGGGTATTTATTTTAAACTGTAATATTAAATCATTTTTATAGTTCTTGATATTTTATCATTTCGGGAATTTTCAAATTCGGTAATATTATAAAAAGTTGAGAATCTTATTATTAAGGAATTTTGAAATTCGGGTATTTGAAAATTAGGGAATTTACTGATTTTGGGAATTTGAAATTTTGAAAATAAAAAATTTCGCGAATTTGCTATTTTCAGGAATTTGATCACTTTCAAAATTTGGAAATACGGGTTTTAAAATTTCGGGAATAAGCATTTTCGTGGACGACTTGAAAATCCCCAAAGATACAACTCCCGACATTGTAAAATTCCCGAAAAAAAAAATTCGAAATAGCGAATTTCCGAAATTTTTAAATTGCCCGAACTGGAAAATTCCCGAATTAAAAAATTTCCGAATAATAGAATTCGCGACAGAAAATAACTAAATTATAAAATACCTGACACTAGATATTTTTTTTAATGTTCAATGTTTTAAAATTATTGTTTAAATTAAAAAAAAAACAATAACTAAAAAAAAATTGCTAAAAATATTTTTTTTTTTGAAAATGTGCATAGTAGTTTCTTAGAATTATTTCTCTTGTAATACAAATTTTGTTCTTATATTGATATTTTGAATTGAGAAATATTTTTTTTCAATTATTGTTATTTCAAATTCAAACAATAATTTTAAAAAAAATACGATGAACATAAAAAAAATTTATCAAAATATTTCATTATTTTATTTTTAATAAATAAATATAATTTATTAAAAAAGCAGTTTTTTTAACTGTTTAAATTCGATAATTTTTTTAATTCGGTAATATTATAAACTGTCGGGAATTTTCAAATACGCTAATATTATAAATTATTGACGAATTTTATTATTCGAGAATTTTCCAATTTCAGATTTTTATATTTCGGCAATTTTCTAATTAGAAATATTTTCTTTTTCGGGAATTTTACAGTGTCGAGATATTTATTTTTCATAATTTTTTATTTGTCCCCATTTTCGATAGTTTTATTTTCTTTGGAAATTTTTATTCTTCGGTAAATTTCTGTCTCGGTAATAATTTTTCCTGTACAAATAATTCTAATTTTTCGTGCTTATTTGTAAAAAAAATTTCAAGCAAGGATTGAACAAAAAAATTAAATTGTATCGTTTTTAAACTACTTTTTGTTAAATTTTGTTTAACAGACAAAAAAAACAATTAGGGCTTTTAAGTGTATAAAGTGGTAATTTATATTTTTATGAAGGCCACTAGTAAGTAAAATTAACAATTTCTACTGATTTTGAAAAATATAAAAAAATTTGTTTGTACTAATAATTTTGACCTTCCGTAAAATTTTGTCAGAATTCTTTCGAATTTTTTTTGTTTTTTTGTTTGGGACCAAATTTTACACAGATGCTTTTTAGGTAAAAATGAATAGAATAATAGGCCCGCAGGGTCTTTTTTTTCTGAAATTTGTATTTTACGCAACGCCCTAATATATATATATTTCTTTTTTTTCTTTTTTTTTTCTAATGACTTAGGTATTTTATCGCTTAGAAAAAACGTGCTCACTAAGAAGGCGAAAAAATAAACATTTTCGATATACTTACGGTGCTTGGATCTTCCAGAGGTTTCTCGAGTTCTGCCTGTCGAAGAAAAACATTTCCCCTGGAAATTCGCCACAGCATCCGCTCGAAGGCTGGAACACGCTCTCGATTGATAACACCGGCAACGAATCTGTGAAAGATAATTAAAAATTAAATACTCGAGTTTAAAAAAAAGAAGAGCAATATTTCTGCAATGTTGCTGTATTATTGCTGCAAGGTTGTTGTTATGTTGCTGCAATGCTGCTGTAATATTGCTGCAAGGTTGCTGTATTATTGCTGAAATGTTGCTGCACGGTAGTAATATTGTTGCAATCTTGCTGTAATATTGCTGCAACGCTGCTGTATTATTGCTGCAATGTTGCTGTATTATTGCTGAAATTTTGCGGCAAGGTTGTTGTAATATTGCTGTACTGTTGCTGTAATATTGCTGCAATGTTGCTGTATTATTGCTACAATGTTGCTGTAATATTGCATTAGAACATTGGCTACATTTCTGTGTAATATTGTAACATTGCACCAACAATTCAGCCACGTTACACCAACATTGCCCCAAGATTGCAGCAACTTTGCACCATTGATTCTACACACAGTGCGGCGAAATGAGATATTGGGGTTCAAAAAGTTCCATAGGTCATATTTATTAACCAATGACAAGAAATTAATTAACAATAAATTTTTGACGAAAATGTTCACATTTCAACCAAGTAGTTGAATTTTCTTCAAAAAAATATGAACCCTCAACAGAGAAGATTAATTTTCTACCAAAACAGTACAAACTTTGAACATACACAAAATTTTAAACAAATTGTTGAATTTTCAGTTTAAAAAGATCAATTTCTATTAATCAGTTGAATTTTCGAATCAAAAATATGAATTTTTAACCAAATAGTTTTTAACAACATTTTTTAACAAAATAGTTAAATTTGAAAACAAAAGCGATGACATTGTAACAAAATTGTGGAATTTTCCACAGAATACTTCATTTTTTAACGAAATAAAAGAAATGGACTTGTTAAATTCTCAGTTAAGAAAAATTAATTTTCCACCAAAGAGGTGAATTTTCAACTAAAACTTTTTTTAACCGAGAAGAATAATTTTCAACTAAGAAGATTAATTTTCTACCAAAAAAGACTAATTTTCAAAAACACATATGAAATAACTATGAAAAATATGAAATAAGTAAATTTGTTTACAACAATTTTCTTATAACAATATTAATTTTTTTTCAATTCAAATTTTGTTTAATTCATTTTGTTAAATTCTGTTGACTGGTAATATCTTATACAAATTATAATATCTTATAACAATTATTTATAAAAATTACAATGTGAGTTTTATCCGCCAATTATTTTTATAACAATTAAACAAATGAACGAATTTAAGCCATAACTTAACATTTCTTTCATGAAGAGTATGTGTTCTAATTTTATGTGTTTTTGAGAAAACATCTATAAATAGAGCAAAGTAGGTAGTGCAAATAGAAAAAATTCTGCTTTTCTTTTACTTTTTCAAATTTAATAAGAAATTAGTGAAAGTAAGAAAATGACCACGATAAACCTCTTCTAAGTGTAAGCAAGTTCAATTCAGAAAAAAAACGTGAAAACCGGTTAAGAAATACGAATTTTGGAACTTTTTGAACCCCTGATATCGCGTTGCATCAAACATGCAGCAACATTGCATCAAAATTGCAGTGACGTTGCATCAACTTTTCAAGAACGTTGCATAAAACTTGCAGCACAGTTATACCCACAATGCATCGAGGTTTCATCAACATTGCAGCAAAGATGCAGCAAAATTTCATCAACTTTGCATCAACATGTCATCAAATTTGCATTAACGTTGCATCAAAGTTGCACAAACATTGCATCAACTTTGCAGTAACGTTGCAGCAACATTGCATCCACTTTGAAACAACGTTGCATTAACTTTTCATCAAATTTGCAGTAACGTTGCATCAAAGTTGCATCAACATTGCAACAAAGTTGCTTCACCTTTGCAGTAACTTTGCAGCAATGTGGCATCAACAATTTGCATGTTGCATTGTATGTTGAAAGTTGCATCAAAATTTCATCAAATTTGCAGTAACGTTGCATCAAAGTTGCAGCAACATTGCATCAACTTTGCAGCAACATTGCATCAACTTTGCAGCAACATTGCATCAACTTTGCACCAGCATTTCATCAAATTTACAGCAACGTTGCATCAACATTGCAGCAACGTTGCATCAACATTGCAGCAAAGTTGCAGCAACTTTGCATCAACTTTGCAATAACCTTGCAGCAACTTTTCACCAACGTTGCATCAACATTTCATCAAATTTGCAATAAAGTTGCATCAAAGTTGCAGCAACATTGCATTGAACTTACAGTGCCGTTGCATCTACTTTTCAAGAATGTTGCATAAAACTTGCAGCACAGTTTAACCCACAATGCATCAACTTTGCAGCAACGTTACATCAACACTTCATCAACTTTGCAGTGACGTTACAGCAACATTGCATCAACATTGCATCAACTTTGCAGCAACGTTGCAGCAACATTTCATCAACTTTGCACCAACGTTGCAGCAGCTTTGAATCAACATTGCATCAACTTTGTACCAACGTTGCATCAACATTTCATCAAATTTGCAGTAACGTTGCATCAAAGTTGCAGCAACTTTGAATCAACTTTGCATCAACTTTGCAGTGACGTTGCAGCAACATTGCAGTGACGTTGCAGCAACATTGCATCAACTTTGCAGTTAAATCAAAATCAACATTGCAACTTAAAAAAAGTTGAAAAAACTCACTCGAGTCGTCCACGAACCGTCGCGCTTTGATTCTGCGGTTCCTCATTAATCAGTGCCCTGGTGATTGAGTCGTTGGCTTCTTCCTGTTGATACAGAAGAAGAAGCGAACCTTGATTCTTCGACAAAACGTGAACACCGATTACACGAAGGGGGGTGGCGCAAAGAGATAAGCTGCCGAACTACTTTTAGGTACCTCCGTGAAGAACACCTGCGTTTTCTCGAGAACGTGACGCAGCTCCGTAAGCTCTAGGTAGTTACTCTTCAGATTCACCGCATTGTGGCTCAGCTCAAGAATCTCGTTCTCCGTCTTTTCTAGGTGTGCCTACCCAGTGTAATCAAGGACCGTTTCGATCAATAAACTTTTTCGAATCAGACACACTCAGACAAATATTCATTTCATTTCTCTTTCCTTCAATTCAAGAAACTGTTTTTTTTTCGGATCATTTTTTTTTTATTTCACAAAAAATAAATTCATTATCAAGAAAATCATTTTAAATTAAATAAGAATTTTCATTGGAACGAAAAAAGATTTCTTTGAATCAATGAAACTTTTCTTTGACTGAGAGCCAATTAATAACTTTTTTGATTCAAAGAATTTTTCTATGCATCAAAAAAATTGGCTAAAAATCAAAGCATCTTCTTTGATTCCAAGAAATTTTTTCTGAATCAAAAAAAAATTTTCTTTGAATCAAAAGAAATTTTCTTTGAGTCAAAAAAAATTGTCTTTGAATCAAAAGAAATTTCTTAGAATCAGAGAAACTTTTCTTTGACTGAGAGCCAATGAATATTTTTCTGTGAATCAAACAAATTTTCCTTCAAACAAAGAATTTTCTTTGAATCAAAAAAAATTTCTTTGAATCAAAAGAAATTTCTCAGACTCAAAGAAACTTTTCTTTGACTGAGAGCCAATGAATATTTTTCTGTGAATCAAACAAATTTTCCTTGAATCAAAAAATTTTCTTTGAATCAAAAGAAACTTCTTTGACTAAGAGCCACCGAATATCTTTCTGTGATTCAAAGAAATTTTGTTCAAATCAAAGAATCTTCTTTCAAAAAAAATAAATTTTTCTTTGACTGAGAGCAAATGAATATTTTCTAATAATTAAATAATTTAATTTGTAAAATTTGTATAATAAATTCAGGATTTTACCTCAAGATCAATAATCTCCCGAGGGTTTGGAGCGCGAGGCAATTCTGTAAGATTATCGGCGATAGGCACACCATCCTTCCTTACTTCAGCCTCGATGTAACGAAGCTTGCGCTCCATCTCGTCACAGCGACGTACCTCATTTACAAATTTTCTTTGAAAGTAGTTTACGTCGCCGTTGAGCTATGACAAAAATAAATAGACTCACGGTATTGACCCGGTGAAACTATCCACGTGGAAATCCACGTCTAAGTTTTACATGGAAATCCACCTGAATTCATCCAAACACGTAGAAATCCGCTTGAAATCTCACGTGAAA
>CAKNYM010053703.1:175877-192545 GCA_932195095.1 Andricus curvator | reverse complement strand
TTCATCCAAACACGTGAAAATCCGCTTGAAATCTCACGTGAAAGTTTACATGAAAATCCACACGAATTCATCCAAAGACGTGAAAATCCGCTTAAAATCGCACGTGAAAGTTTACATGAAAATCCACGTGGATTTATCCAAATATAGGGAAATTCATTTGAAATTCTGCGTGGAAGTTTACATGTTATATCCACGTAAATTCATCCAAGCACGCGGAAACAAACGTGGAATTTTACATGCGAATCTACGTATATTTACTCAGAAATGTGGAATTCCACATGAATTCATCCAAACACGTGAAAATCGCTTGAAATCTCACGTGAAAGTTTACACGAAAATCCGCGTGAATTCATTCAAAGATACGGAAATTAATTTGGAATTCCGCGTGGAAGTTTACATGTAAATCCACATGTTATATCTACGTGAATCTATCCAAACACGTGGCAATCCGCGTGTAATTTCACGTGAAAGTGTACAGGTAAATTCGCGTGAATTCATCAAAATACATAGAAATCCATTCGGAATTCCGCGTGAAAGTTTACATGTAAATCCATGTAAATTCATCCAAACACTTGGAAGTTTAAATGAAACCCCACGTAAAATCATTCCAACACGTGGAGATCTACGTGAAATTTAACGTGGATGTTTACATGGAAATCCACGTAAACTCATTCAAACACACGGAAATTCACTTGAAATTCCTCATGGAGTTTCGCATGGAAGCTTACCTGGGAATTCACGTAAATTCATTTTAACACGTGGAAATCCACGTGAAATTTCACGTGGAAGATCACATGGAAAAGCACGTGAATTCAGTGAAACACTTGGAAGTCTACTTCGAAGACATCGACACACATTTAAATCCATATGGAATTCGGTGTGGAAGTTTACATGGAAATTCACGTGAATTCATCAAAACACATATAAATCCACTTGGAATTCCGCGTGAAAGTTTACATGTAAATCCACGTAAATTCTTTCAAATTTCCATGTGGCTGGATAAAGTTACATGGAATTCCAAGTGGAATCCTACCTGTAATTCAACGTGGATATCCACGTGCTTTTCCCTATGGAAGGTTTGAAATTTGTATATAGCTGGATAAATTCACGTGGAAATAAATCCACGTGGATTTCAAAAAATAAGGTTCCAAGTTTCCACGTGGATTTACACATAGCTAGATGAATAAACGTGAAAATGCAAGTGGAAGGTTTTAATTTTCCATGTGGATTAATACTTTGCTGGAAAAATGTAGGTGGAAATCCAGGCTGGAATAAATTCACGTGGATTTCCAAGTGGAATTCTACCTGGAATTCAACGTGAATTTCCACGTGTATTTTCCTATGGAAGGTATGACATTTCCATGTGGCTGGGTAAATTCACGCGGAAATAAATCTACGTGGATTTCGAAATAGAAGGTTCCAAATTTCCACGTGGATTTACACGTAGCTAAATTCACGTGAAAATCCGCGTGGAAGGTTTTAATTTTCCATGTGGATTAATACTTTGCTGGAAAAATGTAGGTGGAAATCCAGGCTGGATTAATTTCACGTGGATTTCCAAGTGGAATTCAACGTGGATTTCCACGTGGATATTTTCACCTGGGCTGCGCTTAAATTGCATTGATAATCTAAAATTGGTTAAAATAATTAAATTAATACCGTAAAATAAAAATCTTACAATCGTGAAGCATGCTCTTAACCCTATGAAAAAGAATCATGTATAAAAGATTAAACAGAAGCTTATCATAGATAAGATAATAAGATGCGATAAGATAAGTACATTTGACTACAACTATTCTAGTTTACTATGAAATAATCTGGTTGGAGTAACATTTTTTTAAAATTGTATGCTACTCTCAATGAAATAATTAAATTGCATAAACCCTTCTATATCCGAATAAAATAGATCTCTTACATCACGAAACTGAACTGTTCCAGTTTCACCCAGTTCGGAGACGGAAAGATAGGCTGCCTCGGGCTGTATGAACAGCTGACAGAGGGCCATCTCTTCGCTCCTAAACATCGCGCCCATCTTGCCAGCTAATTAGCTTTTATCCTGTAACAAATTAAAAAATAAATAAATTATTAATAACATAAATAATAATTCATCATTTTAATAATAAATAATACTTTTTTCCTTCAGGAATAAGAAACTAACATTAAATTTTTAACAAACCTAGAAAGCGCTTTTTTAAACTTTTAACATTTTCAAGGAATCTGTATTATCATCAGAGAATAACAGAAATTTTTTAACGTCTTTTCAGACTAGATGGGGATATGAATTTAAAATTATTTTAATCAATTTTTTTCTGAAAAAGATGCTCTCCTTTCATTTCTGCTGGGAATCGAACCACATAACTTCCGATTGCCGGGCGGGTGCTTTCCCATTAAGCTACTAGAGAGATCGAGAGAAGAAACTTTTTTCAGATAATACACGCCTTATTTTGCTAAATGGTACAAGTTAAATTTTTCAAGGAATCTGTATTATACCAGAGAATAATATAAATTTTTTAACGCCTTTTCAGACTAGATTGAAATATGAAATATAAATTATTTATTTAGTTTTTTTTTCTGAAAAAAGATCCTCTCCTTTCGTTCCGCTGGGAATCGAACCTCAGAACTTCCGATTGCCGGTCGGGCGTTTTCCCATTAAGCTACTAGACAGATCGAGAGAAGAAACTTTTTTCAGAAAATACACGCATTATTTTGCTAGATGGTACAAGTTAAATTCTTCAAGGAATCTGTATTTTATTTTATTTTTTTATCTGTATTTTCTGAAAAAAGTTTCTTCCCTCGATCTCTCTAGTAGCTTAATGGGAAAGCACCCGACCGGCAATCGGAAGTTCTAAGGTTCGATTCCCAGCGGAGCGAAAGGAGAGGATCTTTTTTCAGAAAAAAATTAATTAAAATAATTTTTAAGATTTTCGGCCTATTATTAAAAAACAAAATTTAAAAAATTCATTTTTAGGAAATTTTTCTTAAGATAATGAAAGAAGCAGTGTCAGAAAATGAACGATTGAAAGAATAACTTTATTTGTTTAGGAATATAGAGTGCATAATTGTCATTGGATTTTAAATACTAAATAGTTGAATTTTCAAGCCAAAAGGACGAACTTTTTTTTAAAAGAGAGACGAATTTTTCCAAACATAAAAAACGTTTTAGAAAGTAAAGAAAATTTTGAAATCGGTTAATATCCTCTGTTCTCTTTTTTAATTTGAAAATTCAAATTTCTTCAAATTACAAAAAAATTCTTATTAGTTCAACAATTTTGGCGATTATTTCGCATCCACAATTTTTCATAGTAAATAATAATAAAATTAAAAATTAAAAAACAAATTTTTTGCTCAATTTAGAATTTTTTGAACATTTGCAAAAAACACCTTTCGGAAAAAGTTGAGTATGTCGAATCTGAAATTTCTTCAGCTTGAGCCAAAGAAACAATTTTTTTCGTGATTTTGAAACTTTTATTAAAAATTTTAGATTTTAATTAAAATTTGCCACAATTTTGGAACAAGCAGAATTTTTTTTCAAATTTTCGAATAAAATAATAGAAATCGGTTAATATCCTCTGTTCTCCTTTTTGATTTGAAAATTCAAATTTCTTAAAATTAAAAAAAAATCTTATTAGTTCAAGAATTTTGGCGACTATTTTGCAACTACAATTTTTGATACTAAATAACAAAAAATTAAAAAACAATTTTTTTGCTCAATTTAGAATTTTTTGAAAAATTGCAAAAAACACCTTTCGGAAAAAGTTGAATATGTCGAATCTGAAATTTCTTCAGCTTGAGCCAAAGAAACAATTTTTTTCCTGATTTAGGAATTTTTTATTACAAATTTTTTATTTTATTTGAAATTTAACACAATTTTGGAATCAGTAGAATTTTTTTTTCAAATTTTCGAATAAAAAAATAAAAATCGGTTAATATCCTCTGTTCTCCTTTTTCATTTGAAAATTCAAATTTCTTAAAATTAAAAAAAAATTCTTATTGGCTCAAGAATTTTGGCGACTATTTTGCAACTACAATTTTTGATAGTAAATAACAAGAAATTAAAAAACAAATTTTTTGCTCAATTTAGAATTTTTGGAAAATTTGGAAAAAAACACCTTTCGGAAAAGGTTGAGTATGTCGAATCTAAAATTTCTTCAACTTGAGCCAAAGAAACAATTTTTTTCGTGATTTAGGAATTTTTTATTACAAATTTTTGATTTTATTTGAAATTTTCCACAATTTTGGAACCAATGGAAATTTTTTTTTCTCAAATTTTCGAATAAAAATATAAAAATCGATTAATATACTCTGTTCTCCTTTTTGTTTTGAAAATTCAAATTTCTTAAAATTAAAAAAAAATTCTTATTAGTTCAAGAATTTGGGCGATTATTTCGCATCTACAATTTTTGATAGTAAATAATAAAAAATTAAAAAATTAAAAAACAAATTTTTTGCTCAATTTAGAATTTTTGGAAAATTTGCAAAAAACACCTTTCGCAAAAAGTTCAATATTTCGAATTTAAAATTTGTTCAGCTTGCACCAAAAAAACATGTCATCATTTTGCTTTTCGGAAACAATTTTTTTCGTGATTTAGAATTTTTTTATTTTATCAAAAATTTTCCACAATTTTTGAACCAGTAGGATTTTTTTCAAATTTTTGAATGAAAAAAATAGAAAAGAAGATATTACAAGATTTCAAAAATTGCTTCTCACTTTTTTCGGATTTTTTCCAATTTTTTTATCTTAGCTCAAACAATTCAACTAATTTTAGCATTTTCACTCCTTCTTATTGGACGTCCGATATTTTTTTGGGACACGGATTATCGTCACATATTAGCACTTAAGTGATAATTTTTATCAAGATAAAGTATGTCTTTCGATAAATTATCAAATAAAAGAAGGTAAATTTGATCTTGCAAAAGCTGCTTTTAAGTGAATTCTTTCGGCATAAAAAGAATAAATTCAGCTCCTATTTTCGTAATTTTTATTTTTTTAATGATAAGAAAAAACTGTACCATACCATTAGCAGTATTCGTTAATTTACTCAAAAGCAATTGCTTTTGTAAAACAAATTTGTTCACTTGACATAACGATGTTTAAACAGCATATTTGCGATTCCTTATCACTGAAATGCGCAGTTTTTGTGATTAATTTTTAAAACTTCAGTAGTCTTACAATCCGAAGAATATGTTTCTCTAGTTCACGAAACATTTTCTTTAGGATAAGTTTTTCTTTTAACAAAAAACATTTTCCAAGCGAAGAAAATCATTTTTAATTGAAGAAAAATTTTTTATTGGAACAAAAAAACCCATTTTGTTGAAAGATAAAAATTTCTTTAGCTGAAAACAAAATTTACATTCTTTTCTTTTCTTCCTTTCATTCTTTTCTTTTTTCTTCCTTTCTTTCTTTTTCTTCTTTGCTTTCTTCTTCTTCGTTCTTTTCTCTTCCTTTCTTTTGTTTTCTTTCTTTCTTTGAATTAAAGAAAATTTCCTTATAACCCGTTTCTTTAAAATAATTTTTTCTCTAGGATTGCAATTTAACAAAAATATCTTCAAGAAGAATATCACTATTGATTAAAGATTAATTTTCAATTGGCATCTTTTGGAAAATATTTTTTGTTGAATTAGAAAATTATCTTAACGAAGAGGGTTCAAAGAAAAGTTTTTTAGTTCAAAGAAGGAACGAAAAGGAAAGAAAAAGAAAAGAAACAAGAAAGTAAAAGAGAAAGGAATGAAACAGAAAAAAAAAACGGAAAAGGAGAAAGAAAATAAGAACAAAGACAAAAAATAAGAAAGAAAAGAAAATAATGAAAAAAGGAATGAAAATGTGTTTTTGTTTCAATTGAAAATTTTTCTTTAACTAAAAATTATATTCTTCTTTGGAAACTATTTTTTGTTAAATGAGAAAATTATCTTGAAGAGCGGGTTCAAAGAAAAGTTGCTTTATTTCAAAGAAAGAAAGAAAAGGACAGAAAAAGAAAAGGAGAAGAAAAAAGAAAGTAAAAGAGAAAGAAATGGCACAGAAAAGATAAAAAACGAAAAAGGAGAAAGAAAATATGAAAAAGAAAGAAAAAAAGAAGAAAATAATGAAAAAAGGAATGAAAATGGGTTGTTTCAATTGAAAATTTTTCTTTAATTAAAAATTATATTCTTCTTTTGGACAATATTTTTTTTCAAATGAGAAAATCTTCTTAAAGAAGCGGGTTCAAAGAAACGTTTCTTTAGTTCAAAGAAAGAAAGAAAAAGAAACTGAAAGGAAAAGAAAGAAGAAAGTAAAAGAGAAAGAAATGAAACAGAAAAGAAAAGAAAAAAACGAAAAAGAAGAAAGACAAGAAAAAAAAAAGAAGAAAGAAAAGAAAATAATGAAAAAAGGAATGAAAATGAGTTATTGTTCCAAATGAAAAATTGTCTTTTAATAAAAATGATTTTCTTCTTTTTGAAGATATTTTTTGTTAAATGAAAAAATTGTCCTAAAGAAACGAGTTGAAAAAAAATGTATTCAATTCAAAGAAAGAAAGGAAGGGAAAGAACAATAAATGAAACAAAAAGGAAAAGAAAGGAAAATTTCTTTGAATCAAAGAAAAATATTCATTAGCTCTCAGTCAAAGAAAAGTTTCTCTAATTCAATAAATAAAAGAAAATGAAATGAAAGAAGAAGAAAAGAAAGAAAAAGAAATGAAACAGAAAAGAAAAAGCCAAAAAGAAGAAAGAAAATGAGAAAAAGAAAGAAAAAAAAGAATTTTTTTTTTGATCGAATAAATTTATGTGTTCAACAAAATGGTTTTTTGTTCAGATTGAAAAGTTTTCTTTCCATAAAAATGATTTTCTTCTTCTTGAAGATATTTTTTGTTGAATGAAAAAATCGTCTTAAAGAAACTGGTTCAAAGAAAAGTTGATTTAATTCAAAGAAAGAAAAGAATTAAACAGAAAGGAGAAAAAGAAAATTTCTTTGAATCAAAGAAAAATATTCTTCAGCTCTCAGTTAAAGAAAAGTTTCTTTAATTCAAAGAAAGGAAGAAAAGGACAAAAATTAAGGAAAAAAAAGAGTAAAAGAAAAATAAAATAAAAAAGGAAGAAAAGTAGAGAATGAAGATTTTTTGGATTCCAAGAAATTTCTACGTTTAAAAAAAATGGGTTTTTGTTCCAATTAAAAATTTTTCTTTAATTAAAAATGATATTCTTCTTGAAGATATTTTTGTTAAATTATTATCCTAAAGAAAAAATTATTTTAAAGAAACGGTTTATCAGACAATTTTCTTTAATTAAAAAAAGGAAGGAAAAGAATGTATGAAAAAAAAAAGAAGAAATTTTTTTTTAACCAAACAAAAATTTCTGTTTCAACAAAATTTTCTTTCTTCTTTTCTTTACCTTTCTTTTCCTTCCTTTTTTTTTTAATTGAAGAAAATTGTCTTATAAACCGTTTCTTTAAAATAATTTTTTCTTTTGGATAATAATTTAACAAAAATATCTTCAAGAAGAATATCATTTTTAATTAAAGAGAAATTTTCAATTGAAACAAAAACCAATTTTGTTAAAACAGAATTTTTTTTGGCTCAAAAGAAAAGTGTTTATTTTTATTTTTTTTTTCATTCTTTTCTTGTTTTTATTTCTTTCTTTTTCTTCTTTGTTTTCTTATTTTCGTTCTTTTCTTTCCTTTCTTTTCTTTTTTTTCTTCTCTTTCTTTCTTGGAATGAAAGAAACTTTTCTTATAACCCGTTTCTTTGAGGTAATTTTTTCTATAGAATAATAATCAAACAAAAATATCTTCAAGAAGTATATCATTATTAATTAAAGAAAAAATTTCAGTCGGCACAAAAAAATATTTTGTTGAAACAGACTTTTTTTTTGCTAAAAGCAAAAAATTTTATTCTTCTCTTTTTGCTTCCATTCTTTCTTTTTCTTCTTTGCTTTCTTCTTTTCTTTTCCTTTCTTTCCTTTCCTTTTTTTTTAATTAAAGAAAATTTTCTTATAACCCGTTTTTTCAAGCTAATTTTTTCTTTAGGATAATTTTTTCATTTACAAAAAACATTTTCTAACCGAAGAAAATAATTTTTAATTCAAGAAAAATTTTTTATTGGAACAAAAAAACCCATTTTGTTGAAAGATAAAAATTTCTTTAGCTGAAAACAAAATTTGCTTCTTCTCTTTCTTTCATTCTTTTCTTTTTTCTTCCTTTCTTTCTTTTTCTTCTTTGCTTTCTTCTTTTTCGTTCTTTTCTCTTCCTTTCTTTTGTTTTCTTTCTTTGAATTAAAGAAAATTTTCTTATAACCCGTTTCTTTAAAATAATTTTTTCTCTAGAATTGCAATTTAACAAAAATGCCTTCAAAAATAATATCATTATTGATTAAAGATTAATTTTCAATTGGCACAAAAAAACATCTTGTTGAAACAGAAATTTGTTTGGCTAAAAAAAAATTATTTCTTCTATCCTTTTTGTCATATTTTCTTTTCCTTCTTTGCTTTCTTCTTTTCTTTTCCTTCCTTTTTTTAATTAAAGAAAATTGTCTTAAACCGTTCCTTTGAAATAATGTTTTCTTTTGGATAATAATTTAACAAAAATATCTTCAAGAAGAATATCAGTTTTAATTAAAGAAAAATTTGCAATTGAAACAAAAACCAATTTTGTTGAAACAGAATTTTTTTTTGCTCAAAAGAAAAGTGTTTTTTTTTTTCATTTTTTTCTTGTTTTTATTTCTTTCTTTTTCTTCTTTGTTTTCTTTTTTTTCTTCTCTTTCTTTCTTTGAATGAAAGAAACTTTTCTTATAACCCGTTTCTTTAAGATAATTTTTTCTATAAGATAATAATTTAACAAAAATATCTTCAAGAAGACTATCATTATTAATTAAAGAAAAATTTTCAATTGGCACAAAAAAATATTTTGTTGAAACAGACATTTTTTTGGCTAAAAGCAAAAAAATTTATTCGTCTCTTTTTTCTTTCATTCTTTCTTTTTCTTCTTTGCTTTCTTCTTTTCTTTTTCTTTCTTTCCTTTCCTTTTTTTTTAAATTAAAGAAAATTTTCTTATAACCCGTTTCTTCAAGCTAATTTTTTCTTCAGGATAATAATTTAACAAAAATATCTTCAAGAAGAATGTCATTATTAATTAAAGAAAAATTTTCAATTGGAATAAAAATCCATTTTGTTGAAGAATAGAAATTTTGTTGACTCGAAACAAAATTTTTTATTCTTTTCTTTCTTTCATTCTTTTATTTTTTCTTTCTTTTTCTTCTTGGCTTTCTTCTTTTTCGTTCTTTTCTTTCTTTTTTTTAATTAAAGAAACTTCAATAGTTTTCTTTAGTTCACGAAACAATTTCTTTAGAATAATTTCTTTCATTCAACAAAAAATATCTGCAAAAAGAAGAAAATCATTTTTAATTGAAGAAAAATTTGCAATTGGAACAAAAAACTCATTTTGTTGAAACATATACATTTTCTTGGTTCAAAACAAAACTTTGTATTCTTTCCTTTTCTTTCTTTTCTTGCTTTCATTTTTTTCTTTTTTCTTTCTTTCTTGTTCTTCTTTGCTTTCTTCTTTTGCATTCTTTTCTTTTCCTTTGCTTTCTTTTCTTCTCTTCCCTTTTTTTTTTGAATTGAAGAAACTTTTCTTAAAACCCGTTTTTTCAAGATAATTTTTTCTTTAGGATAATAATTTAACAAAAATATCTTCAAAAAGAATATTTCTATTAATTTAAAAAAAATTTTAATTGTAACAAAAACCTATTTTATTGAAACAGACATTTTTTTCGCTCGAAACAAAAATTTGTATTCTTTTCTTTCTTTTTGTTTCTTCTTTGTTTTCTTCTTTTTCGTTCTTTTCCTCGCTTTTCTTTCCGTTCCTTTTCTTTCTTTGAATTTAAAAAACTTTTCTTATTGCACGTTTCTTTAAGATAATTTTTTCTTAAGGATAATAATTTAACAAAAATATCTTCAAAAAGAATATTTCTATCAATTTAAAAAAAAATTCAATTGTAACAAAAACCTATTTTATTGAAACATAGACATTTTTTTCGCTCGAAACAAAAATTTGTATTCTTTTCTTTCTTTTTGTTTCTTCTTTGTTTTCTTCTTTTTCGTTATTTTCCTCGCTGTTCTTTTCGTTCCTTTTCTTTCTTTGAATTGAAAAAACTTTTCTTATTACACGTTTCTTTAAGATAATTTTTTCTTTAGGATAATAATTTAACAAAGATACCTTCAAAAAGAATATCATTATTATTTAATGAAAAATGTTCAATTCACACAAAAAAACATTTTGTTGAAACAAACATTTTTTTGGCTAAAAAAAATGTGTATTCTTCTATTTTTTCTGTCATTCTTTCTTTTTCTTCTTTGCTTTCTTATTTTCTTTTCCTTTATTTTCTTTCCTTTGTTTTTTAAATTAAAGAAAATTTTCTTATAATCCGTTTCTTTAAGATAATTTTTTATTTAGGATAACCATTTAACAAAAATATCTTCAAGAAGAATATCATTATTAATTAAAGCAAAATTTCCATTTTGAACAAAATCCCATTTTGAACAAAATCCCATTTTGTTGAAACATAGAAATTTGTTTGGGTCTAAACAAAAAATTGTATTCTTTTCTTTCTTTCATTCTTTTCTTTTTTCTTCGCTTTATTCTTTTTCGTTCTTTTCTTTTCCTATCTTTTCTTTCATTTTCTTTCTGTTTTGAATCAAAGAAACTTTTCTTTGAACCCGTTTCTTTAAGATACTTATTTCATTTCACAAAAAATATCTTCAAAAAGAAGAATATCATTTTTAATTAAAGAAAAAATTGTAATTGGAACAAAAACCAATTTTTTTAAAACATAGAAATTTCTTGGAATCCAAAAAAATCTTCATTCTCTACTTTTTTTCCTTTTTTATTGTATTTTTCTTTCACTCTTTTTCTTTTATCTTTAATTTTTTTCATTTTCTTACTTTCTTTGAATTGAAGAAACTTTTCTTTGACTGAGAGCTGAAGAATATTTTTCTTTGATTCAAAGGAGTTTTCTTTTTTTTTCTTTCTGTTTAATTCTTTCCTTTTCTTTCTTTGAATTAAATAAACTTTTCTTTGAAACTGTTTATTTAAGACAATTTTTTCATTTAACAAAAAATATCTTCAAGGAGAAGAAACTCATTTTTATTAGAAGAAAAATTTTCAATTGCAACCAAAAACCCATTTTGTTGAACATAGAAATTTCTTCAATCAAAAAAAAAATTCTTTTTTTTCTTTCTTTCTTTTTCTTACTTTCTCTCTTCTTTTTGGTTTTTTCGTTTCTGTTTCATTTCTTTTCCGATTTTTTTTTCTTCTTTTTTCCTTTCCTTTCTTTCTTTGAATTGAATACACTTTTTTCTTGAACTCTGTTCTTCAGGACAATTTTTTCATTTAACAAATAATTTCTTCAAAAAGAAGGAAATCATTTGTATAAAAAGAAAAATTTTCAATTGGAACAAAAACTCAATTTCATTCCTTTTTTCATTATTTTCTTTTCTTTCTTCTTTTTCGTTTTTTTCTTTTCTTTTCTGTTTCATTTCTTTCTCTTTTACTTTCTTCTTTCTTTTCCTTTCTGTTTCTTTTCTTTCCTTTCCTTTTCTTTCTTTCTTTCTTTCTTTGAACTAAAGAAACTTTTCTTTGAACCCGCTTCTTCAAGATAATTTCCTCATTTAACACAAAATATTTTCCAAAGCAGAATATAATTTTTAATTGAAGAAAAATTTTCAATTGAAAGAACTACCCATTTTTATTCCTTTTTCATTATTTTCTTTTCTTTGTTCTTTTTTTTCTTTCTTTTTCATATTTTCTTTCTCCTTTTTCGTTTTTTTTTCTTTTTTGTGTCATTTCTTTCTCTTTTACTTTATTCTTTCTTTTCCTTTCTGTTTCTTTTCTTTTTCTTCCCTTTTCTTTCTTTCTTTCTTTCTTTGAACTAAAGAAACTTTTCTTTGAACCCGCTTCTTCAAGATAATTTTCTCATTTAACAAAAAATATTTTCCAAAGAAGAATATAATTTTTTATTAAAGAAAAATTTTCAGTTGGAACAAAAACACATTTTCATTCCTTTTTTCATTATTTTTTTAAATTTCTTTTTCTTAATGTCTTTCTTCTTCTTTTTTCTTTTCTGTTTCATTCTTTTTCTTTTACTTTCTTCTTTCTTTTCCTTTCTGTTTCTTTTCTTGTTCTTTCTTTTTCTTTCTTTCTTTGAAGAAAAAACTTTTCTTTGAACCCTCTTCGTTAAGATAATTTTCTAATTCAACAAAAAATATTTCCCAAAAGGACAATATAATTTTTAATTGAAGACAAATTTTCAATTGAAACAAAAACCCATATTATTTAAACATAGAAATTTGTATGTCTCAACAAAAAATTTCACTATTTTCTTTTCTTTCTTTCCATTTTCTTTCTTTTTCTTCTACTCTTTTTTTTTCATTCTTTCTTTATCTTTTTGTTTCTTTTTTCCCCCTTTCTATTTCAGTTATTTTTTGTTTTCTTTCTCTTTTTATTTGTCTTTCTTTAATTCGTCTGCTTTAATTTTTGTTTCCTGTATTTTCTTTCTTTGAATTAAAGAAACTTTTCTTTGACTGATAGCCAATGAATATTTTTCTTTAATACAAACAAATTTTCTTCTTCTTTCTTTTCCTTTTTGTTTCTTTTCTTGTCCTTTCTGTTTCATTTCTTTCTCGTTTTCTTTCCCTTTTCTTCTTTCTTACTTACTTTCTTTACTTTTTGTTTCCTTTTCTTTCTTGTTTCTTTTCTTTCTTTTTTTTTCTCAGTGAGAAAACTAAAATACCTAGAAAAGTTTCAATCAATAACAACAATAAAATAATCCCTCCCCTCATAAAATTGGATTTTTTTCTGATTTCAAGAATTATAAGTAGAAGAAAAAATGTCAAAATATTTCGAAGATAGCACGTAACCCACTTCATTTAGGGATAAAGTAGCACGCACTTTATCTATATTGATACAGGTGTCTCCCAAATCATGAAAATAAGATTCTTTCACTTAAAATTCTTAAGAAATTTATAATAAATGATATTATTATAAATAATAAAGTATATTATAATAAATAATAAATTAATTAACAATTGTATATGCACCATGAAAGGCATCAAACATTCAAGCCAGCCTACATTGTTTAATGAATTTCTGAATTAATATATAGATATAAATAAAAAAATTCTTAATGTATACAATTCCTGAAAATAAAAACAAGAATCCAACGACCAAATTTGGACAACCACCAGAAAATGCTCCCATTACAATAACTAAATAAATAAAAATTCTTTGGACAAAAATAACAAAGAGGAAAGGAAAATCATTTTTCTTCCCCTTTTTTATTTTTCTCCAAAGAATTTTTTTTTTTTTTTTTTTTTTTTAAGAAAAAGTTTTTTTTTTTTATTGCAATGTGAGCGTTCTATGGTGGTCGTCCGAATTTGGACGTTGGATTCTTGTTTTTATTTTAAGAAATTCTATACATTAACTTGAGTATTAAACTTTGAATAGGATTTTGAATTTGATTTTAATCTAATTTAAAATTCTTAAATTAAAAAAAATTCTTATTCAATTCAATTGAATAATTCAATTTACTGATCGAACATTCTAAATATTATACTTCCTTTAAATTACTGTTAGATTAACGTTCAATTCTCTAGACTGAATAGATAGCACTGAATACAGGAAGTACTGATCTAATGCTAGAAGAATTATCTTCTGAATGACTTCACCACTATAGAAAAAAACAAGTCATAAATAAATTTTTAAAAACCTTTCAATATCAGATCAGACTAATTGCTCAAGGCTTAAACAATTAGCGGAAAAGTTTCAATTACAAAGTTGAATAAAAATTTTAATTTTCAATTAATTTAATTAGACCATTTTTTACTGGTGTTATTAAATCGAAATAATTTTAATTCTTTTAGTTAGAAGAAAGTGAAACAAGTCCAGAAAAATTTTGATTCAAAGAAATAGTTTTTCCTCCAATGAAAATGTTCCTTTTATTTAAAATTATTTGCTTAATTTTGACGCTATTTTTGTTTAAATAAAAAAAAGTTTCAAAGAAACCTTTTTTTTTATTTGAAGAATTTTCTGTGTATAATCTTAGTAACATTGATAATAATTAATTTATGTAAAAGCTAATAATAAATTTGAAATAGAAATGAAATTTTTAATTTTTAATTAATTATTTATATATACAATTTAATTTAATTTTTATTGTCGGAAGTCCAATTGTACTTGAATCTCGCTCCCTTCTTTACACAGTGCGACGATCATCGATTCATATAGTGATAATAAAAGGGTGCAACCAACCAGATGTAATGGATATTGGTTGCGTGCAAAAAAAATTAATGCGGTCAAATCGGTCTGCCTTTACCTCATTTAATATCACTCAGAAAAGTATTTGTCTTCAATTGAAGAAACCGTTTCTTCAAGCTAATTTTTTTTATTTAAAAAAATAATTTCAAATACAGAAAAATTTAAAGAAAAATATTCATTAAACCAATTTTGTTGGAATAAAAAAAAAATTTTGAAACAAAGAATTTTATTTTAAAATATATTAATTAAATAACTTTGTTTTCGCAATTGGAAAAAATTAGTAATTTTTTAATGTTACAAAGAGTACAATTGTACATCCTTGGTTTGTAAAGTGCACGTGACGACCTCACGAGTTATATATGCCCACGTGATTTCTATAAGAACTGGATTTTTTTTCTCTTCCGACGATTTTTGGGTGTAGAAAATCAATAAAAAATTAGTGAAAATTCACAGAACTTCGAGATCACGATCTTCAATTAAATAAAAATTTAATTTGTTTTTATCTGAATCTACAGCGAATTCTATCATTTTCTTTAAATTTCGATTTTAATTATTAATTGTGGATTCACTTGCATATTTTTATTAATTATTGTATTGTTTAGTAGAAAATTACTCACTAATTTTACACTATTTGAAACGAAGAAGGTATAATTCCGCTTGAAGAGTAGTCACGTACCACGAGCACTCTCGAACTGACGTGAGTGAGTATCTCGAACGTCGCGGTCGCCTATCGCGTCGCGGTAGCCTTAAAAATAAAATATTTTTGTGCAATCCAACAAGTCGAATTTGAGTGAAAAAAGAAGAAAAGAACGAAAAAGAAAAAATAATAAAAAAAAAGGAAGAAATAGGAAAGAAAGAAAAGAAAATAGGGAATTTTTTTTTAGTCAAACAAATTTCGATGTTTAAATAAAATGGGCTTTTGTTTCAATTGAAACTTTGTCTTTAATTAAAAATTATATTCTTCTTTTGGAAAATATTTTTTGTTAAATTAGAAAATTATCTTAACGAAGAGGGTTCAAAGAAAAGATTTTAGTTCAAAGAAAGAAAGAAAAGGAAAGAAAAAGAAAGGAAAAGAAAGAAGAAAATAAAAGAGAAAAAAATGAAACAGAAAAGAAAAAAACAAAAAAGAAGAGAGACATCAAGAAAAAGAAATAAAAAAAAAAAAGAAGAAAGAAAAGAAAATAATGAAAAAATGAATTAAAATGTGTTTTTATTCAAATTGAAATTTTTTCTTTAATTAAAAATTATATTCTTCTTTGAAAAATATATTTTGTTAAACGAGAAACTTATCTTGAAGAAGCGGGTTTAAAGAAAGAAAAGGAAAGAAAAGAAACAGAAAGGAAAAGAAAGAAGAAAGTAAAAGAGAAAAAAATGACAGAGAAAAGAAAAAAAACGAAAAAGCAGAAATAAAATATGAAAAAGAAAGAAAAAAAAAGAAAGAAAAGGAAATAATGAAAAAAGGAATGAAAATGTGTTTTTTTCCAACTGAAAATTTTTCTTTAATTAAAAATTATATTCTTCTTTGGAAAATATTTTTTGTTAAATGAGAAAATTATCTTGAAGAAGCGGGTTCAAAGAAAAGTTTCTTTAGTTCAAAGAAAGAAAGAAAGAAAGAAAGGAAAGGAAAGGAAAAGAAACAGAAGGGAAAAGAAAGAAAAAAGTAAAAGAGAAAGAAATGATACAGAAAAGAAAAAAAAGGAGAAAGAAAATATGGAAAAGAAAATAATGAAAAAAGGAATAAAAATGGGTTGTTGTTTCAACTGAAAATTTGTCTTTAATTAGAAATTATACTCTTCTTTTGGAAAATATTTTTTGTTCAATTAGCAAATTATCTTAACGACGAAGGTTCAAAGAAAAGTTTGTTAGTTCAAAGAAAGAAAGAAAAGGAAAGGAAAGGAAAGAAAAAGAAAAGAAACAGAAAGGAAAAGAAAGAAGAAAGTAAAAGAGAAAGAAATAACAGAAAAGAAAAAAAACGGAAAAGGAGAAAGAAAATATGAAAAAGAAAGAAAAAAAAGAAGAAAATAATGAAAAAAGGCATGAAAATGTGTTTTTTTCCAACTGAAAATTTTTCTTTAATTAAAAATTATATTCTTCTTTGGAACATATTTTTTGTTAAATGAGAAAATTATCTTGAAGAAGCGGGTTCAAAGAAAAGTTTCTTTAATTCAAAGAAAGAAAGAAAGGAAAGGAAAGGAAAAGAAACAGAAAGGAAAAGAAAGAAAAAAGTAAAAGAGAAAGAAATGACACAGAAAAGAAAACAAAAAGGAGAAAGAAAATATGTAAAAGTAAGAAAAGAAAATAATGAAAAAAGGAATAAAATGCGGTTGTTGTTTCAACTGGAAATTTGTCTTTAATTAAAAATTATATTCTTCTTTTGGAAAATATTTTTT
>CAKNYM010053703.1:105336-123994 GCA_932195095.1 Andricus curvator | reverse complement strand
CATGGAATTTAGAGAATTAAAGGAATTCGAAAAATTCCAGGGAATTCGAGAAGTTCAAGTAATTCAGGGGAACAAAGAATTCAAAGAAACCAAGAATTGAAGGAATTTACAAAATCAAAGAAATTCAGCCAATTTCAGGGAATGCGCAGAATTCTAGAATTTCAGAGAATTCAAAGGATTTAGAGAATTCAAAGAAGTTAGAGAATTCACGTAAATCAGAGTTTTCAAGGAATTGATAGAATTCAAGAAATTCAGAGAATTCCAAAAATTCAAAGCATTCATGGAATTTAGAGAATTAAAGGAATTCGAAAAATTCCAGGGAATTCAGGGAATTTGAGAAATTCAAGGAATTCAAAGAAACAACGAATTAAAGGAATTTGCAAAATCAAAGAAATTCAGCCAATTTCAGGTAATGCGGAGAATTCCAGGATTTCAGTGAATTCAGAGAATTCAAAGGATTTAGAGTATTCAAAGAATTTAGAGAATTCACGTAAATCAGAGTTTTCAAGCAATTAATAAAATTCAAGAAATTCAGAGAATTCCAAAAATTCAAAGAATTCATGGAATTTAGAGAATTGAAAGAATTCGAAAAATTTCAGGGAATTCAGAGAATTCGAGAAATTCAAGGAATTCAGGGGAACAAGGAATTCAAGGAAACAAAGAATTAAAGGAATTTACAAAATCAAAGAAATTCAGCCAATTTCAGGGAATGCGCAGAATTCCAGGATTTCAGTGAATTCAGAGAATTCAAAGGATTTAGAGAATTAAAAGAATTTAGAGAATTCACGTAAATCAGAGTTTTCAAGGAATTCATAAAATTCAAGAAATTCAGAGAATTCCAAAAATTGAAAGAATTCATGGAATTTAGAGAATTAAAGGAATTCGAAAAATTGCAGGGAATTCGAGAAATTCAAGGAATTCAGAGGAACAAAGAATTCAAGGAAACAAAGAATTAAAGGACTTGAAAAAATCAAAGAAATTCAGCCAATTTCATGGTTCCAGAGAATTCAAAAAATTAAAGGAATTTATAGAATTAAAGGAATTCAAAAAATTTCAAAGAATTGAGAGAGCTTGAGGAATTCAGGGAATTCAGAGATTTCAAAGAATTAGAGAATTTAAAGATGTGAAGGAATTTAAAGAATTTCAGGAATGGAAAAAAATTTAAGAAATTAAAGGAATTTATAGAATAAAAAGAATTTAAAAAATTCAGAGAATTGAGGGAGTTCAAGGAATTCAGTGAATTAAAATAATTCAGGGAATTCAGAGAATTCAAAGAATTGATAGAATTCCAGGAATTCGAAGAATTCAAGGATTTGGAAGAATTAAAGGAATTTAGAGAATTAAAGGAATTCAAAAAATTTCAGGGAATTCAGGGAGTACAAGGAATTCAAAGAATTTCAGGAATTCAAAGAATTCAAGGAATTTAGAGAATCAAAGGAATTCAAAAAATTGAGGGAGTTCTAGGAATTCAGTGAATTAAAATAATTCAGGGAATTCAGAGAATTCAGAAAATTGACAGAATTCACAGAATTCAAGGAATTCGAAGAATTGAAGGAATTTAGAGAATTAAAGGAATTCAAAGAATTTCAGGGAATTCAGGGAGTACAAGGAATGGATTTAATTCAGGAAATTCAAAGAATTAGCAGAATACAAAGAATTCGGAGAATTAAAGGAATTTAGAGAATTAAAGGAATTCAAAAAATTAAAGGAATTTATAGAATTTAAGGAATTCAAAAAATTTCAAAGAATTGAGAGAGCTTGAGGAATTCAGGGAATTCAGAGATTTCAAAGAATTAGAGAATTTAAAGAAGTGAAGGAATTTAAAGAATTTCAGGAATGGAAAAGAATTTAAGAAATTAAAAGAATTTATAGAATAAAAAGAATTTTAAAAATTCAGAGAATTGAGGGAGTTCAAGGAATTCAGTGAATTAAAATAATTCAGGGGATTCAGAGAATTCAAAGAATTGACAGAATTCAAAGAATTCCAGGAATTCAAGGATTTGGAAGATTTAAAGGAATTCAAAAAATTGCAGAGAATTGAGGGAGTTCTAGGAATTCAGTGAATTAAAATAATTCAGGGAATTCAGAGAATTCTGAAAATTGACAGAATTCAAGGGATTCGAAGAATTGAAGGAATGTAGAGAATTAAAGCAATTCAAAGAATTTCAGGGAATTCAGGGAGTACAAGGAATGGATTTAATTCAGGAAACTGAAAGAATTAGCAGAATACAAAGAATTCGGAGAATTAAAGGAATTCAAAAAATTAAAGGAATTAAATGAATTCAAAAAATTTCAGGGAATTCAGGGAGTACAAGGAATTCAGTATACCATTAAGCCATTTCCCTTTCAGGGTAGGCGTGACACTACCCGATTCGAGTAGTGTTTCTAGGTTAGTTTCTTGTAGTAAATAACTACAAGTGCGGGCTCACCACACCCACGATGTGCCAACAGCACTCAGTTTTCTCGAATGGTCACCCATCCAAGCACTAACCGCGCCCAACGCTGCTTAACTTCAGTGATCTGACGAGAAATGGTTTTTTCAGCGTGGTATGGCTGTTGGCAGTGAATTGAAATAATTCAGGGAATTCAGAGAATTCAAAGAATTGACAGAATTCCAGGAATTCAAAGAATTAACAGAATTCCAGGAATTCAAAGAATTAACAGAATTCCAGGAATGCTAAAATTCAAGGAATTCGAAGAATTAAAGGAATTTAGAGAATTAAAGGAATTCAAAAAATTTCAGGGAATTCAGTGAATTCCGCTAAGACAGAGGATTCAGATATAACTGGTCTATTGTTTAATTCTATTATTATAAATACATTTTCTAAACAATTAAACCATTTTTCACGAAAAAATATTATTTACCGTCCAATTCGTAACAAAATATCTTGTCAAACTTACTAATCCAGAGAAAATTGTTGATACTTAACATTTACATTTGTAATAAATAATATAAGTTAACAAATAAAAAATTTTCTTTTTTTTCGTGGAAAAAAAAATTATTTCTCATCTTATATGTATCGTAATAGCTTACGAGACTTATTCTGCTTAATATTTATCTTTGTTATAAATAATTTAAATAAACAAACAGATAATTTTCAACATTTTTCACAAATTCTTTTCTGTCTGATATATATCGGAAGTAGCTTAATAGACTTACTGAACATCAATTATACATATTAAACGGCCAAGAATTTTTTTCTGCCAAAAAAGGCTGAAAATGTTCTATTTGTTAACTTAAATTATTTATAATAAAGCTGAATATTAAAATAAAATAATAATCTGTAGTCTAATAAATCTAGTAAACTATTCTGACACTGGTGAAAAAAAAATTATGGCAAAAAAAGGATGAAAATGATCTATTTATTTAACTTCAATTATTTAAAACAAAGCCAAATGTTAAGTATTAACAATTTTCTGTAGATTAGTACTTTAAAAAAATTAGCTTGATGCATGTTAGACAGCAAAATTTTTTTTTCGTGAAAAAAGTATGAATGGTTTATTTGTTTCTAAAATTTGTTTACAACAATACAATTGTAATAAATTAAAAAAAAACTGCTGGACTCTAAATTATTCTTTTTGGTACGTAGTATGGGAAGTAGGCAGAGTGCAACGCCCCTGTGGTAATTTCAGGTTTCATTGTCAGGGACCATCTGTTTTCTTACCCCTTATTTGTGTTGAAGCTGTTGGCACATTTTAACGGCTAAATTCTGTGCGAATATATTTATTTAATATTAAAAACAAATCCAAAATAAATTAGCTTATAGAATAACTTTCTCAAATTTTACAACGAAAATTGAATCATTACAAAATCTTTTCTTATTTAATATACTAGAAAAAAAAATTAATGTGCTATTATTACTTTGTTGTCGAATACAATTTTTAAATGAAAATATAAAACTACTATTACTAGAAAATTTAAATATTTCATAGTATCTATTGCACAACCTAAAATTCTTCAAAATTGTAAGTTAATTTTTTATTTAAATTACTTTTGTTTAAAATATCCGGTTTCTGTCAAACTTTGTCAAAAAAAAATATATAACATTACAAAATCTTTTCGTATAAAATTAATGTTAATACAAAATTGTTGTATTTCATAATATCCACTATGTAAAATAATAAAAAAATAAAAGAAAGGACAATATTCGAAACCAATCCAAAATGATTTAGCTTGTATAATCACTTTGTCAAGTTTGTCAATAAAATGATAACATTGCAAAATTTTTGTGTATTTCATATACGAGAAACGCTTAGCGCGATTAATTTTTTTTTGACTCACGCAATTTTTAAATGAAAATTAAGAATTAATGTTATTACAAAATTTATGTATTTCATAGTATTTTTTATATAAAATAATAGAACCGTAAAACAAGGATAATATTCAAAACAAATCTATACTAGAAATAAATCTATAATAAACAACATAGTAATATAATAATTAATAATCTATAAAAATAAACAAATCTATACTGGAAAGGAAACAAAAATAACAATAATCGCGCGCTACTTTGTCAAAAAACAATTATAACAAAATATTATGAAATACAACAATTATTGTTGTATTTCATAATATCCACTATGTAAAATAATAGAAACGAAAAGCTAAGAAAATATAAAAAATAAATCCATACTAGAAATGAATCTATAACAAACAAATCTATACTAGAAAAGACAAAAAATAATAATAGTCGTGCGCTACTACTTTGACAAAAAAAATTATAACGCTATAAAATCTTTTCGTATTTGATATACCGGGAAAGAAAACACGCGCGCGATTATTTTTTTCTCACGAAATTTTTAAATAAAAATAAATATATAAAATTAATATTATTTAAAAAGTTGTGCATTTCTTGTTATCTTTTATCTGAAATAATAGAAAAAAAGCAAGTACAATATTAAAAACAAATTCAAAATTATGTACCTTATACTTTGTAAACTTTCTCAACAAAAATTATAACATTACAGAATCATTTCGTGTAAAATTAATATTAATGAAATTTTTTTATTTTATAGTATCTATTATCTAAAATAATAGAAACTAAATACAATAATCTATAAAAAATTACTCTCTCCTAGAAAAGAAAAAAAAATAATAATGGCGCACTACTTTGTCAAATAAATGATAATTTTAAAATCTTTTCGTATTTAATATGCCGGAGAAGAAAACACGGGCATTTTTTCAGTCCGCGCAATTTTTTAATTAAACTTAAAAATTAATAATATTAGAAAATTGTTGTATTTCATACAAACTATTATCTAAAATAATACATAAGAAAAGGAAGGATAATATTAATGATAATAATCTATAACAAAGAAATCTCCACTAGAAAAAAAAAACAAAAAAAATAATAGTCGTGCGCTACTTTGTCAAAAGTAATTAACACACTACAAAATTTTTTCGTATTTAATATACCGGAAAAGAAAAAACAAAAATATGAAATCAATATTATTTAAAAAATTTGTATTGCGAAGTATCTGTTATCTAAAATAATAGAAAAGAAAGGCAAGGAAAATATTCAAAACAAACCCAAAATTATTCAGATTACACAATAACTTTGTAAACATTGTCAAAAAAAATTGTAATATTACAAAATATTTTCGCGTAAAATTATTATTGATACAAAATTGTTTTATTTCATATTATCTAAAATAATATAATCGAAAAGGAAAATATTTTTTTAATCCAAAATGATTTAGCTTGTATAATAACTTTATCAAGTGTATCAAAGAAAATGATAACATTGCAAAATTTTTGCGCATTTACATATGAGAAAACACACGAGCGCTAAGCTTGTAATTAATTTTTTTTTCTCACGCAATTTTTAATTAAAAATTAAAAATTAACATCAACAGAAAATGTACGTATTTCATAGTATTTTTTATCTAAAATAAAATATAAGAAAAACCAGGACAATATTCAAAATCGATCCTAAATGATTTAGCTTATACAATAACTTTGCAAACATTGTCAAAAAAAATTTGTAACATTACAAAATCTTTTCGTGTAAAATTAATATTGATACAAAATCTTTGTATTTCATAGTATCTATTATCTAAAATAATATAACCGAAAAGCACAGAAAATAATTTTTTTAAATCAAAAAAGATTTAGCTTGTATAATAAGTTTGTCAACTTTATCAAAGAAAATGATAAGATTGCAAAATTTTTGCGTATTTAACATATTAATATTTGAGAAAACACACGCGCGCTATTAATTTTTCTTTGTCTCACACAATTTTTAATTCAAAATTAATGTTATTAGAAAGTTTCTGCATTTCGTAAAATTTTTTATATAAAATAATAGATAAGGAAAGCAATAATAATATTAAAAACAAATCCAAAAGGATTTAGTTTGTATAATAACTTTGTAAACATTGTCAAAAAAAAAATTGTAATATTACAAAATCTTGTCGAGTAAAATTAATATTGATACAAAATTGTTGTATTTTATAATATATATTATCTAAAATAATATAACCGAAAAGCACGGAAAATATTTTTAAAAAATCGAAAATAATTTAGCTTGTATAATAACTTTGTCAACGTTGACAATGAAAATGATAACATTGCAAAATGTATGCGTATTGAATATACGAGTAAAACACATGCGCGCTAAGCACGCAATTTTTTTTTCTTGCGCAATTTTTAATTGAAAATTGAAAATTAATGTTATTAGAAAAAGTCTGTATTTCATAGTATTTGTTATCTAAAATAATAGATAAGAAAAGCAAGGACAATATTCAAAACAAATCCTAAATGATTTAGCTTGTACAATAAAGCTTTAAACTTTAATATTTAATAAACATTGTAAAACATTAGTAAACATTGTCAGTAAAAATTTGTAACATTACAAAATATTTTTGTAAAATTAATATTTATACAAAATTGTTGTATATCATAGTACCTATTTTCTAAAATAATTGAAACAAAAAGCAGGGACAATATGAAAAACTAATTTATAGGTGCTAGAAAAAAAAATAGTAATCGCGCGCTACTTAGTCAAAAAAATTATAAAATGACAAATTTTTTTCGTGTAAAATTAATATTAATACAAAATTATTGTATTTCAGAGTATATATTATATAAAATAATATAAACAAAAAACAGGGACAATATTCAAATCAAAACCCAAAATTATTTAGCTGACAAAATAACTTTGTAAACTTTGTTAACAAAAATGATAACATTAGAAAATCTTTTCGTGTAAAATTAGTACTGATACAAAATGGTTGTATTTATAGTACCTATTATCTAAAATAATGAAAAAAAAGCTAGGACAATATTACAAATAAATCTATACTAGTAAAGAAAAAAAATCGCGCGTTACTTTGTCAAAAATAATTTTAAAATTACAAAATATTTTCGTGTAAAATATGACTACAAAATTGTTGTATTGCATAGTACCTATTATCTAAAATAACAGAAACAAATAGCAGGGACAATATTAAAAACAAATCTGTAATAAAGAAGAAAAAAAAAGTAATCGCGCGCTACTTTGTTAAAAAATATATAAAATGACAAAATGTTTTCCTGTAAAATTATTATTATGTATTTCATAGTATCTATTATATAAAATAATATAAAAAAAGCAGAGAAAATATGAAAAACAAACCCAAAATTATTTAGCTTACAAAATAACTTTGTAAACTTTGTCCACAAAAATTATAATATTACAAAATCTGTTCGTGTAACATTAATATTGATACAGAATGGTTGTATTTCATAGTACCTATTATCTAAAATAATGGAAAGAAAAAGCATGGGCAACATTAAAAACAAATCTATAGATACTAGAAAAAAAAATAGTAATCGCGCGCTACTTTATCAAAAAAATTATAAAATCATAAAATCTTTTCGTGTAAAATTAATATTGACACAAAATTGTTGTGTATCATAGTACCTATTATCTAACATAATAGAAACAAAAATCAGAGACAATATCAAAAACAAACCCAACATTATTTAGCTTACAAAATAAATTTGTAAACTTTGTTGACAAAAATGATAACATTACAAAATCTGTTCGTGTAAAATTAATATTGACACAAAATGGTTCTATTTCACAGTACCTATTATCAAGAATAACAGAAACAAAAATCTGGGACAATATTACAAACAAATCTATACTAGTAAAGAAAAAAAATAGTAATCGCGCGTTTCTTTGTCAACAAAAATGATAAAATTATAAAATATTTTCGTGTGAAATATTAATACAAAATTGTTGTATTGCATAGTACCTATTATCAAAAATAAGAGAAACAAAAAGCAGGGACAATATGAAAAACAAATCTATAGGTACTAGAAAATAAGAAAATAGTAATCGCGCGCTACTCTGTTAAAAAAATTATAAAATGACAAAATCTTTTCTTGTAAAATTAATATTAATACAAAATTATTGTATTTCATAGTATCTATTATATAAAATAATATAAACAAAAAGCAGGGACAATATTCAAATCAAAACTCAAAATTATTTAGCTGAAAAAATAACTTTGTAAACTTTGTTAACAAAAATGATAACATTACCAAATCTGTTCGCGTAAAATTAATATTGATACAGAATGGTTGTATTTCATAGTACCTATTATCAAAAATAACAGAAAAAAAGCAGGGACAATATTAAAAAGAAATCTGTACTAAAAAAGAAAAAAAATAGTAATCGCGCCCTACTCTGTTAAAAAAATTATAAATCGACAAAATCTTTTCGTGTAAAATTAATATTGATACAAAATTGTTGTATAGCATAGTACCTATTATCTAAAACAATAAAAACAAAAAGCAGAGACAATATTCACAACAAACCGAAAATTATTTAGCTTACAAAATAAATTTGTAAACTTTGTTGACAAAAATGATAACATTACAAAATCTGTTCGTGTATAATTAATATTGATACAGAATGGTTGTATTGCATAGTACCTATTATCTAAAATAACGGAAACAAAAACCAGGGACAATATTAAAAACAAATCTATACTAAAAAAAAAAGCAATCGCGCGCTATGTCAAGAAAATTATAACATCAAAAAATCCTTTCGTATTGATAATTTAAAGATTTGCAACTCATAGATTGATAGACAAAGATATAAATATTGTGTAGCATGTACAATAGAAATTGTTATATTAAAGCTGAACTTCATATTGACAATCATAGTTTATCAATGAGCCGCTAATTGCGTGTAATTGAGGAAATTCAAGATTAGAATTTTCTCTCTATCGATGACTGTGTTAAATCGTGGACCATTCATGATCTTTAGCTTATCTCTAACAACCTTGTAAGCTAATAATAGTTTTATGTCTTCTTGACCCTCGTCTCGATCGGTAGTGTGAAAATTTCTTCCAAAAGAAATTAACCAAATCTAATTTAATTTCCATTAATTAAAATTACAATTAAAATTTAATTAGAAAATTCAACTTTATTTATCATCTCTGCACAGAACGTACCTATAGCATCAGCCTTTTATATTTTGAGCTATTTTTCAGTTTTTTCTTTCTACTTTAGAGATAAAAATTAATATTATTTCGACTAATTATCTTGAACTAGAGAACTCACGTCGGAAGTCACACTTAAAAATACTTTCATATCGCTCTACATTTTTGAGACATAACGAACGTGCCTTAACGCGAAAAGATAAAGGAAAATTTCGTGATAACTCGTAAATGTAGTGGAACAAGTGCTGATGAGAGTCACGAGGGCAGAATGTATTATAATTGTCATGAAATTCCTCGAGGCTTTCGAAAATTGTAAGCAAAAATATTAAATATCAATTATATATAAATTAATTATAAAATGTGAAAATCCAATTTTGAGCACACATCTTATTTATATCGACTCGGTTGTAAATGTGCTCGCTGGGCTAAAAACATCACTAGAAATTGCTGTCCTATTTTCAAAAATAATACAAATTGTTCAGCCCCGGAAAATATTAGAAGGAATTTTAAATAATGTATTTTCCAAGTGCTCGAAATAGGTGTTTTAAAAATTATCTATATATTAATATATATAAATCATTATTATTTAATTATAATTATTGGTATATTGTATGTTTTGAAAACAAATTTAAAATGAGATAGGTATGGAAACGTATCATCCAAAGGTTATATTTCAATGATTTATGTTAACTAGTTAGAATATCAAAAAAAAAAAAAAAAAAAAAAAAAAAAAAAAAAAAAAAAAAGAAGAAGAAGTGTTTGATATAATATACAAATCATTATTATTTAATTATAATAAATATTATATTATATGTTTTGAAAACAAATTCGAAATGAAATAGGTATGGAAACGTATCATCTAAAGGTTATATTTGAATGATTTATGTTGAATAGTTAGAATATCAAAAAAAAAAAAAAAAGAAGTGTTTTATATAATATACAAATCATTATTATTTAATTATAATGAATATTATATGTTTTGAAAACAAATTGGAAATCAAATAGGTATGGAAACGTACCATCTAAAGGTTACATTTCAATGATTTATGTTATTATTTGATTTATGTAAAAAAAAGTGTGTTCGATATAATATATAAATCATTATTATTTAATTATAATTATTATTATGTTTTGAAAACAAATTTGAAATGAAATAGGTATGGAAAATTATCATCTAAAGGTTATATTTGAATGATTTATGTTAACTAGTTAGAATATCAAAAAAAAAAAAAAAAAAAAAAAAAAAAAAAAGAAGTGTTTGATATAATATACAAATAATTATTATTTAATTATAATGAATATTATATGTTATGAAAACAAATTTGAAATGAAATAGGTATAGAATCGTATCATCTAAAGGTTATATTTGAATGATTTATGTTATTATTTGATTTATGTAAAAAAAAAAAAAGAAGTATGTTCGATATTGTTTAAATAGTTTGAGGAGCGATTGGTGTCAGTTGGAGGTGGAGATCTAGTTCTAGTAGTAGTAAAATACTTTTACTGACCCGTTGATCCAGAATTGTTTTTTCTGGATGAGGCTGGATGAGACATTTGATAATTGAGAGAAAAGTAGGTACACTTTGAAGTTGTTTGGAACGAAGTTGCACTCGAACTAGCGAATAGAATGCGATTTTTGGGTTACGTATTGACACGAAAAAGACACCAGACACGAATAGATTCGACGCGGCCGGGTCGCTAATGACTGAAAGACTGGCCGTTGGTCGGGACACCCCACCATGTGTTTCGTCATACTCTCGACCAATGTAAACAGCTCAACAGCTGATCATTGCCAGCTTAACTGTAGTACCACAGTACTACTACTATCAGTACTTGTTCCTTTTTCATTGCAATTTTTATACATAACCAACAAATTGTGATTAAAATAATTTTATTGTGAAATTATGCGCGCGCGTACAATAATGTAGTGTCGCTCTTCATTATCAATTTTATATACAACGAAATAATTGTAACACTTTAAATAATTTTATTATAAAATCAGGCGCGCACTAATTATCTAGTAGTATACTACTAGACAATTAGTGCGCGCCATTATACTGGTAGCACTTTGTTTTTAATTTGAAATTTTTTGTATAACAAAAGAAATAAAATAATTTTATTATTAAATGAGACGTGCGCGTGCGCGGGTCTAATAATAGTATAGTATAGGAGCACTGCTAGTACTTTATTCTTTATGCTAAATTATTGTATGTATAGTGAGCAAATTATGATACTAAAAAATAATTTTATTATAAAATTAGATGCGCGCATGTAATACTTAAAAAAATTGTATTAAAAAATTAGGCGCGCTCATATAATTGCTTATAGCACTTTGTTTTTAATTTGAAATTTTTTGTATAACCAAGAAATTAAAATAATGTTATTATAAAATGAGGCGTGCGCATGCGCGCGTCTAATAATAGTCTACTTAGTATATTAGTAGCACTGATAGTACTTTATTCATGCTAAATTATTGTATATATAATGAACAAATTAAAATAACAAAGAATTTTATTATAAAATTAGGCGCGCGCATGTAATAATTAACAAAATTTATTAAAAATGTAGACATGCGCGTATAATCGTCTATTAATAATGGTATTTCGTTTTTCATTTCAAATTTTATCTATAACAAAGAAATTAAAATAATTATATTATAGAATTAGGCGTGCGCATGCGCGCGTCTAATAATATTCTACTTAGTATATTAGTAGCACTGATAGTACTTTAGTCTTCATGCTACATTATTGAATATATAATGAACAAATTAAAATACTAAAAAAGAATTTTATTATAAAATTAGGGGTGCGCATGTAATACTTAAAAAAAATTGTATTAAAAAACTAGGCGCGCTCATATAATTGTCGATTAGTACTGGTAGCACTTCGTTTTTCATTTGAAATTTTATGTATAACCAAGAAATTAAAATAATGTTATTATAAAATGAGGCGCGCGCGCGTGCGCGTCCAATAATAGTCTAGTATATTAGTAGCACTGATAGTTCTTGATTCATGCTAAATTATTATATATTATAAACAAGTTAAAATACTAAGAAAGAATTTTATTATAAAATTAGGTGCGCGCATGTAATAATTTAAAAAAATTTATTAAAAAGTTGGGCATACGCGCATAATCGTCTATTAATAATGGTATTATTATTTCGTTTTACATTTCAGATTTTATGTATAACCAAAAAATTAAAATAATTATATTATAAAATTAGGCACGCGCATTCAATTCTTTAAAAAATTTTATTAACAAATTAGGCGTGCGCGTGTAATAATAGCCTAGTACAGTACTAGCACTGATAGTACTTTGTTCTTTATGATAAATTGTATATATAACAAACAAATTATAATTATTAAAAATGAATTTTATTATAAAATTAGGCGCGCGCATGTAATAATTTTAAAAAATTTATTAAAAAGTTGGGCATAAGCGTATAATCGTCTATTACTAATGGTATTACTTCGTTTTTCATTTGAAATTTTATGTATAATGAAAAAATTAAAATAATTGTATTATAAAATTGGGTGCGCGCATGTAACAGTTGGAAAAAAATTTTTATTACAAAATTAGGCACGCGCGCATAATTGTCTATTAGTAATGGTAGTAATTCCTTTTTCATTTGAAATTTCATGTATCACCAATAAATTAAAATAATTTTATTATAAAATTAGGCGCGCGCATGTAATAATTTTAAAAATTTATTAAAAAGTTAGGCATGCGCGTATAATCGTCTATTATAAATGGTATTATTATTTCGTTTTCCATTTCAAATTTTATGTATAACCAAGAAATTAAAATAATTATATTATGAAATTAGGCGCGCGCATGTAACACTTGGAAAAAAAAATTTATTATAAAATTAGGAACGCACGTATAAGTGTCTATTAGTAATAGTAGTACTTCTTTTCTCATTTGAAATTTTATGTATAATCATAAGAAATTAAAATACTTTTATTATCAAATTAGGCGCGCGCATATAATAATTTAAAAAAATATTAAAAAGTTAGCCATGCGCGTATAATCGTCTATTAATAATGGTATTATTATTTCGTTTTCCATTTCAAATTTTATGTATAATCAAGAAATTTAAATAATTTTATTATAAAATTAGGCGCGCGTATGTAACACTTCGAAAAAAAATTTTATTATAAAATTAGGCACGCGCGTATATTTGTCTATAAGTACTGGTAGCACTTCATTTTTCATTTGAAATTGTATCTATAGTATAAGCAAGAAATTGAAATAATTTTATTATAAAATTAGGCACGCGCATTTAATACTTTAAAAAATTTATTACAAAATTAGGCGTGCGCGTGTAATAATAGCCTAGTATAAATTGTATATATGACAAACAAATTATAATACTAAAAAAGAATTTTATTATAAAATAAGGCGCGCTCATATAATACTTAAAAAATTTATTAAATAATTAGGCGCGCGCGTTAAGTTGTCTATTAATAATGATATAACTTCACTTTTAATTTGAAATTATATGTAAGCTAAGAAATTAAAATTATTTTATTTTAAAATTAGGCGTTCGCGCGCGCGTCTAATAATAGATGGATTACAAAATATATTTATTTTTAAATTTCAACAAAATACAAATTTCAGTTGAAGAAAATAATTTTCAACAAACAAAAAAACGAATTTTCAACCAAAAAGATGAGTTTTCAAGCGAAAAGTATAATTTTCTACCAAAAAAAGAGGAATTTAAAAAAAATGCATAAATTTAGTTCCAGAAAATTGAATTTTCAAATAAAAAAGATAAATTTACAATAAAAAATTAGGCGCGCGCATATAATCGTTTATTAGTACTGTTAGTACTTCGTTTTTCATTATTCATTTATTAATTATTAATTTTATTATTTTTTATATGAGCGCGCTGATAGTAATCTAGTATATTATAATTAACAAAGTAATATGTAACAATTGTAACAAGTATCAATAAGCTAAAAAATAAAGATAATAAATTAAAATAAAATTATACGAACTACATTCTGCAAATATTTATTTCAAGAAATTAAAATACTTGAAATAATTTTATTATAAAATTTTTCAAGTAAAAATATTGCATTTTTAATCAAATAGATGAATTTTTAACCAACAAAATCAATTTCTTACCAGAAAATACAAATTTTCAACCAATTAGTTAAATTTTCAACCAAAAAGATGAATTTGCAAAGAAAAAAATTAATTTTCTACTAAAAAAGGCAAATTTTCAACAAAATAGTTGAATTCTTAATTAAAAAAGATTAATTTTGAATGAAAAATGGACTAGTTAAACTTTCAGAACAACAATAGTTTTAGACCAAAAATAAACAAAAATGAAATCTTTCAATAAAATAGTTAACGAACCAAAGAGATGAATTCTTGTGCAAAAAAAATGAATTTTCAACAAAATAGTGGAATCCTCAGTTTCAAATAAAATTAATTTTCAACCTAAAGATAAATTTTTAACCGAAAATAGAATATCTCATTTGCTGGTTTGAAAAAATTTAATTTTCAACAAAAAGCCACCATTTTTCAAAAATGTTATGGTTAATATTTCGATAATTTTTTTTTTTTTCAATAAAAAATAGCTGAATTCAACCAGTAAAGATGAAATTCTTACGTAAATAGATGAATTTTCAACTGAGAAGATTAATTTTCAATCAAAAATAGGATAATTAAATTTTCATTCAATAAAATTAATTTTTTTTAACAAGTTTTTTTAATTTAATTTTAATTTGTTAATTTTTAAGTAATTAAATTTTCTACCAAAAAGATGATTTCTTGAAGATCAATGTAGCAGTTGATATTTAAATAAAAAAATATTTTTATTTTAAATAAACAATAGTTCTATTTAACTAAAAGCACGCATTTCCAACAAAATAATTCAATTCTAATTCGAACTGATTAATTTTTAACCAAAAATTTGAAAACATTTTTAACTAAAGAACCACAGAATATTTTTTAGTCGAGGAAAAAAAAATTTCAACCAAATATTTAATTTTCAAGGCAAAAAGACGAATTTTCTATAAACTAGTTAAATTTTCAACCCGACAATATTATTTTCAACCAAATAGTTTATTTTTCACATAAATAGTTAAATTTTCTACCAAATTGTTGAATTTTAAACCAAAAAAAATTGTCTTTCAAGAAATAATAAAATGTTAATCAAATTGTTGAATTCCCGAACGAAAGGGTAATTTTTTGACAAAATACTTTTGTTTACAACAAAAGAATTAAATTTTCAAACAGAAAATAACATTTTCAACCAAAAAAGATAAACTTACTAAATATACTTTGATTAATATTTCAAATATTTTAAGATTCTCATTAAAAATTTTATCAAAATTATGTCTGGACTTTCTATATTAAACTGCCCCCTTTATTAATTAGAAAAAAATTGCATGAAGAAATATTTTTGATTTGGAAATGGATGAAAAATCGAAAATCTTCTAAAATTAATATTTTAAAATATTTTAAATTTTTTGAATAAAAAAATACCTATTTCGATTTACATTATTCCTAAATTGATTAAAAAATTATTTGCCTGTGTGAATATATATACAAAAATGTTAATTAACCATTATTATATTATTTATTATTAAAAAATGCAACAAGCGGTGCTTCATGTAAAAAAAGAAATTTTAAATTATATAATTTTTTGTATTTTTCAAATTATTTTACAAATAAATTTTTTTCTTGTCAAAATTCAAATTCTGGATGATAGGTACAATTAGGAATTTAGGTTTTCTAAAAACATCTCATTTTATTTTCAAATAATTGATTAGAGCATTAACTAAAGACTAAAGCCTGGGATATAAAAATTATAATTTTCATCATTTATAGACTGAATAATAATAGTTTAAATAAACATTAAAGTTCATTTTTAATACTTTTAAAATATTAGGTTAGAAAACTCAAAATTGTTCTTATAAAATGTTAACACTTACTTACTTAAAAAATAAAATAAATACAAAATAAAATAACATTAAAGTTTATTTTTTATAGTTTTAAAATATTAGGTCAGAAAACTCAAAATTTTTCTTATAAAATTTTAACAATTACTTACTGAAAAAATAAATAATTAAATGTAATCCCTGAATTATAAATAAATTTTTATTGCAATTTTCATATGAGAATGCTATTGGTGAAAAGGAAAATAGACAGCAATTTAAAAATAATTATATGTAAATAACTTTTATATTCAACGTATCTTACTACAGAAAACAAACAATAAAATCTATTTCACTGGTAACATTTACAATGAGGTCATGGAATTATACAAAATACTGCTTAATTGTACTATGCAGAGCTAAATCGCAAATATTATTCAACTTAAGTAGCTCTATCAAAGGCAGTGATTTGAGGTAACTTCTAAGCGTAGAAATCAATCATCACTAAATCTAGAAATGTTTGCAATTTTTTTTTTTTATATATATTTTTACCGAATTTTTTCGGTACGAATAGCGGGACCTGGAAAATAAAATTTCCGTACGAATAGCCACGAGTAGGCACTACCTTTTTTAAGTACCGCGAAACTTTTTTCTCACATGCATTAAAATAATGGGATGGTCCAAATTTTTTTTTAATTTTCATTCCCCCCCCCCATATTTGTAAGGTCCCCAAAAAATGAAAACAGGTACTTTTTTTTATTTTGAAATCAATTGATATCAGATTTTAGATTGTGGGTTTTTCTTAAGAATTAATCACATTTTGATGAAAAAGGATGATATCAAAATAGTTAAAATTTCAACTAATATAATGAATCTTCAACAGAAATAGTTTAATTTTAAACAAAATACATAGATTTTCAACCAAAAATTGAATAGTTAAAAATATTATTTTCAACCCAAAAAAGAAACGAATTTTCAGCAAAATAGTTAAAGTTTCAACTGGAATAATCAAATTTTCAGTACAAAAAATTGATTTTCAACCCACAAAAAAAACGAATTTTCAAAAAGTAGATAAATTTTCAACCAAAGAGAAGAATTTTCAAATAAAATGATGATTCATAACCAAAAAATTAATTTTTAACAAAAGAGTCTAACTTTCAAACAAGCAGTTTAAAATTTCATCCAAAAGATGATCAACCAAAAAATACGAATTTTAAAACTGAGAAAGATTTTCCAGTCAAGAGCGAGAAAATTTTTTAACCAAACTTTTCAATTTTTCAGCAAAAAATGAATTTCCAACCGAGAAGATTAATTTTCTACAAAAAAGGACGAATTTTTAAACATTTGAATTTTCAACTAAAAAGATCAATTTTTAACCGAAAATTGAATAGTTAAATTTTCAGTTTAAAGAATTATTCATCAAACCAAGATGAAAAAGAATTTCAACAAAATGGTTAAATTTTTAACCAAAGTGATGAATTTTCAACTAACATGATGAATCTTCATCTAAAAAAAATAAATTTTCAACCAAACATTGAATAGTTGAATTTTCAGTTTAAAAAATTAATTTTTAACCAAAAGAACGAATTTTCAACAAAATAGTTAAAGTTTCAACTGGAATAGTCAAATGATCAGTACAAAAAAAATTAATTTTCAAAAAAAAATAGTTGCATTTTTAACCAAAGAGTTGCATTTTCAATTAAAATGACGAAACTTTAACAAAAAAATTAATTTTTTAACAAAGTAGTTCAACTTTCAACCAAGTAGTTGAATGTCAAACCAAAAAAGATGAATTCTCAACAACAAATTTAATAGTTGATATTTCAACTAGAAAAGATCTTAATTTTAAATAAAACAAAAAGGTTGAATTCAATCCAAAAATACGAATTTTCAACTAAAAAAGATTTTTCACTCAAGCGAGAGAAGAAATTTCAATCAAACTGTTGAATTTTTAAAACAAAATACACGCATTTTCAAGAAAATATTTAAATTTTCAATTAAAAATGTAAATTTATGACCAAAAAATAGAATAAATAATTTTAAGTTAAAATTATCTCTACAAAGTTGAGGAAAATTTCAAGAATGTAGAAAAAACCTTAACTTTCTTGGTTAATTCTGAAACAAGAAAATAATAAACAATAAGAAATTCTTTCAACAATTATGTTTGTTAATTTTTATTGATAAAAATTTCTGTATAATTAAAAAGCCAAAGAAAAGTTGAAAAATGTAGAAAAAACCGCAATTTCGTAGGTTAATTCGAGAAATGATTGTTATAGGCAATAATAAATTTTTTAAACAATCATTATTTTTAATTTTTATTTACGATTATCACA
>CAKNYM010053703.1:81534-105326 GCA_932195095.1 Andricus curvator | reverse complement strand
TTTTTAGGTTAATTCTGAAAAAAGATAATAATAAACAATAAAAAATTGTTTAAATAACTACGGTTGTTAAGTTTTATTCATTAACATTGCTGTATAATTAAAAAGCCGAAAAAAATTGAAAAATGTAGAAAAAACAGCAATTTTGTAGGTAAATTAAAAAAAATATTGTTAACAGCAATAATACATTTTTTAAACAATCATTATTGTTAATTTGTCTTAATGATTATCACATTATGTCTAAAAAGTCGAGAAAGAGTTAAAAAATGTAGAAAAAACCTCAACTTTCTGGGTTAATTCTGAAAAAAATATAATAATAAACAATAATGAATTGTTCAAATAATTACGGTTGTTAATTTTGATTTATTAACATTCTTGTATAATTGAAAAGCCGAAAAAAATTGAAAAATGTAGAAAAAACAGCAATTTTGTAGGTTAATTCAAAAAAAGATTGTTAAAAGCAATAATAAATTTTTTAAACAATCATTATTGTTAATTTTTCTTGACGATTATCACATTATGTCTAAAAAGTCGAGAAAAAGTTCAAAAATTTAGAAAAAACCTCAAATTTCTAGGTTAATTCTTTAAAAAAAAGATAACATACAATCAGAAATTGTTTAAACAATGACGGTTGTTGATTTTTATTGATGAAAATTTATGTATAACTAAAGAGCCAAGTAAAAGTTGAAAAATGTAGAAAAAACCGCAATTTCGTAGGTTAAGTCGAGAAAAAATTGTTATAAACAATACATTTTTTAAACAATCATTATTGTTAATTTTTATTAAAAATTATCACATTATGTCTAAAAAGTCAAAGGAAATGTTCAAGAATGTAGAAAAAACCTCAACTTTCTAAATTAATTCTGAAGAAAAGATAATAATAGACAATAAGAAATTGTTTAAACTATTACGGTTGTTAATTTTTATGGATAAAAATGTATGTATAACTAGAGCAAAAGAAAAGTTGAAATATGCAGAAAAAACCGCAATTTTCTACGTTTATTTCAAGAGAAGATGGTTATAAACAATAATGAATTGTTTAAACAATTACGGTTGTTAATTCTTATTGAAAAAAATTTCTCTGTAACTGAAAAGCCTAAGAAAAGATGAAATATGTAAAAAAAAACGCAATTTTCTACGTTTGTTTCAAGAGAAGATAATATTTTCAGAGAACAATAATAAATTGTTTAAACACATTGTAAAGTATCAAAAAATCATTTTAACAAAATAAACGACAAAAAGAAGTGATATCTCATTATGAACTTTTTTTTTATCCTATAAAAGGGTTCAATATAAAAAAAGTGTTCATTTTTTGGGAAACTTAAAAAAAAACAGAGGGGAAGGGGAGCAGTTTAAAAAAAAAATCAATGCATTTTTGGACCACCCCGTATTGTATAGGTTTTGTGCGTTTCTCTACATGTGGCGATAAAAATTTGCTATCTTCGAATATTTTTTATTATCGGTTCGATGCCCATTGTCCATACAATTGGGCTATCAGTAGACACCGTCACGTAAGGCTCATCAGCGTAAGTATTGGAAGAACTTACTAAACCATCCATTTCCAAGCATTGTTTCTCTGAACATACATAACATTATTTTTTTTTTAAGTTGAAGGAGAAAAATTTACAATAGTTTTCCTAAAAATTCAGGGTGGCGATTCGGCGGACGATTTCAAATTCCCGGTCATTTCCGGGTTTTCCCAGTCAAGTTTTTCAATTTTCCCGGTTAACCAAAAGTAACATATTGGCCGCAAAACGCAAACATTTATTTTAATTCATGACGTTCATTCGAAACATCCTATAACACAACAGAGCAAAACTGAAAAAAATGAAAAGTGGGCGGGGTAAATGGAAATGTGAAGAGAATCCTCTTAATTCGAATCAGTGAAATTTCACTGAAAATGAAAAGTGGGCGGGGTATATGAAAATGTGAAAAGGGAAGAGAGTCCTCTCAATTGGAATTAGTGAAATTTCACTGAAAATGAAAAGTGGGCCGGGTAAATGGAAATGTGAAGAGAACCCTCTTAATTCAAGTCAGTGACATTTCACTGAAAATGAAAAGTGGGCCGGGCAAATGGAAATATGGAGAGAACCCTCTTAATTCGAATCAGTGACATTTCACTGAAAATGAAAAGTGGGCGGGGCAAATGGAAATGTGAAGAGAACCCCCTTAATTAAAATCAGTGAAATTTCACTGAAAATGAAAAGTGGGCGGGGTAAATGGAAATTTGAAAAGGGAAGAGAAAGGGTAAAAGGAAAGGAAAAAGAAAAGGGATAGAAGAAAAGAGGGAAATTTGAGTTACTCTCTAAATTCAAATCAGTGAAAGATCACTGAAAAGAAAAAACAGCAAAGGGCAAAGTGAAAAATACAAGATGTGAAATAAAATAAAAATTAACCAAAAGTGACATATTTGCCGCAAAACGTAAACATTTATTTTAATTCATGACGTTCATTCTAAACATCATTTAACACAACAGAGAAAAAAATTACAAAATAAATGAATTTTCAAAGAAATACTTAAATTTTCCACTAAAAAATATCAATTTTTAACAAAAAATGGAATAGTTAAACTTTCAGTGAGAAGAAAATTAATTTTCAACAAGCAAAAAACAGATTTTGAAGATAATAGTTCCATTTTCAACCTAACTGATGAATTTTCAACTAAAATGATGAATCTTCAACTAAAATAGTTGAATTTTCAACAAAAAAATTGATTTTTACTAAAAAAGATAAAACTGAAACTATGGAATATTCAATTGGAGTAAGTTAAATTTTCAGTTAAAAAATTACTTTCCACAAAAAAACTAACTTTCAAAAAAATAGTTACATTTTCAAACAAAGTGATGAATGTTCAACTAAAATAATAAATCTTCAACTGGAATAGTTTAATTTTTAATCGATAAGATGAATTTTTAATTAAAATGATGAATCTTCAACCAAAAAAATTAATTTTTAACAAAAGAGTTTAACTTTCAACCAAGTAATTTTATTTCCAACCTAAAAGATGAATTCTCAACTCAAATGAACAATATTTAACTGAAATACTTAGTTTTTAACAAAAAAGAAGAATTTTCAAAGAAGAAGATTAACTTTCAAAGAAAAAGATAATTTTCAAACAAATAGTGAAATGAAATAGTGGAAAAGGTGGATTCTTAACGAAAAATGTAATAGTTGATATTAAAAAAAAAAGAATTTTAATTAAAATAGTTACATTACTTTCAACAAAATAATTAAATTTTAAACAAAATAGTTTAATTTTTAAACAAATAGTTGAATTTTCAACCTACAAGGATAAATTCTCCAAAAAAATGTAATAGCATTTTTAACGAAAAAGACGAATTTTCTACGAAATACATTAATTTTAAAACAAATAGTTGAATTTTCAAATAAAAAAGATACATCTTTAACCAGAAATATAACATTTAAATTTCGAACCAAAAATATAATAGTTTAATTTCGAACCAAAAATATAATAGTTTAATTTCGAACCAAAAATATAATAGTTTAATTTTCAAACAAAAATATAAATTTTCAATCAAAATATCAAAACCAAATTATAAAAGTTGAATTTTCACTAGAAAAAATTAATTTTCAACAAAAAAAAAAGAAAAAAATTTTCAACAAAATACTTCAACTTTAAACCAAGTAGATGAATTTTTAACTAACATAAAATGATGAATCTTCAACTGGAATATTTTTATTTTCAGTTCAAGAAATTAATTTCCAACCAAAAAGAAACCGAATTTCAACCAAGAAGATTAATTTTTCATAAAAAAAGAAGAATTTTCTACAAAAAATATAAATTTACAAATAAATAGTTGAGTTTTAAACGAAAGAGATGAATTTTCAATCAAAAATAAGAAATTTAAATTTTCAACCAAAAATATAAAAGTTAAATTTTCAGTTGCAAAAATTAATTTTCAACAAAAAAAAACGGATTTTCAACAAAATGGTTCAATTGAATTGCCGTCCATAGAATTTTTAAATCTTGAAAAAAATGGTCTCAGAAATTTTGAAAATGCTCTAACTTTTTGAATTTTTATCCAAAATAGCTGGTCATCGAACTCATTCTTTCTTTTTAGGCCTTAAAAAAAAGCCAAAGCCCAATCCAATTTAATTAATTTAATCTAATTAATTTTTAACTAAAATGATCAACAATTAACTGAAATACTTCAATTTTTAACACAAAAAAAGAAGATTTAAACAAGAATATTAACTTCCAAAATACGTGGAATTTCAATAAAATAGTTGAATTTTCAATTAAAAAAGACAAATTATCATCCAAATTGTTGATCCAAAAAAGTTAAATTTTCAACCAAAAATAGAACACTTAATTTTCCGTTAAAAATCTAATTCTTAACAAAAACAAAAAACGGATTTTCAGCAAAATAGTTCAATTTTCTACTGGAATGGTTAAATTTTTAGTTAAAAAATCTATTTTCAACAAAGTAGTTAAATTTTCAAATAGAGATGAATTTTCAATTAAAATGATGAATCTTCAACCAAAAAAAATAATTTTTAACAAAAAAGTTAATTTTTAAACAAGCAGTTGAATTTTTAACTAAGAAAGTATGAATTGGCAACGAACAATATAACCAAATTTTCAATTATAATTCAGAATAGGACTTTTTTAAATTCCTTTCTTCTAAATCCGAATCATAATTCTTTTAAAAAATTCCCGTTCCATGTCAAAAGTTCGATTATCAAATTTCAGTCAGCGAAAAAAATCTCACAGAGCAAAAAAATGCCGAAGGTTTTTCTCATAATGGAAAAAACAAATTTCTAAATTGACCAAAATTATTAAAATGATGAAAGCTTGAATTTTCCTGCGATCAGAAGTAAATTTCCGGTTTTTTAAATAAATTCCCGGGTATTTCCAAGTCAATAAAATTCCTGGTTTCCCGGTCAAGTCGCCACCCTGTAATTAACGCAAAAAAGATTTACCTAAATTCCACTTTAGGCCAGTTGTTGAAACATTTTTGGCTGGATAACCAATTGGTAAGAGGCCACACCAACTGTTACAATTTTTTAAGGCCTCAGGTATCATTATTTTGTGCATTCCTGGCTGGAGTAACCAAATGAGCGAATTTTTCGACATTTGTATCACCTAAAAAAGAATTTTGATAAAATAAAGATTCGAATCAAGAGTCATGGAAAAGACAAGAGAAATTAATGGAAAGAAAAGTAAAGGAAAGTTTATAATTTCACTGAAAAGGAATAACTAAGAGGGGAAATGAGAAATGAAAAGGGAAAGGAAAAAGGATAAGGATAAAGAGGAGAGGGTAAAGAAAACACGGAAGAGGAAAAAGGGGAGTAGAGAGGTGAAAAGGAAATTCGAATCAGTACAATTTTCCTGAAAATGAAAAGTGGGCAGGGAAATGGAAATGTGAAGAGAACCCTCTTAATTTGAATCAGTAAATTTTCACTGAAAATGAAAAATGGGCGGGTAAAATGGAAATTTAAAGAGAACCCTCTTAATTCGAACCAGTGAAATTTCACTGAAAAAGAAAAGTGGGCGGGGTGAATGGAAATGTGAAAAGGGAAGAGAACAATCTTAATTCGAATCAGTGAAATTTCACTGAAAATGAAAAGTGGGCGGTATAAATGGGAATGTAAAAAAGGGAAGAGAACCCTCTTAATTCGAATCAGTGAAATTTCACTGAAAATGAAAAGTGGGCGGGGTAAATGGAAATGTGAAAGGGGAAGAAACCCCTCTCAAATCGAATCAGTGAAATTTCACTGGAAATGAAAAGTGGGCGGGGTAAATGAAAATGTGAAAAGGGAAGAGAACCCTCTTAATTAGAATCAGTGAAATTTCACTGGAAATGAAAAGTGGGCGGGATAAATGGAAATGTGAAAAGGGAAGAGAAAGGGGAAAAGGAAAGGATAAAGAAAAGGGATAGGAGAAAAGAGGGAAGGGACAGGAGAAGGAAAAAGGCAGAGAAAGACGAGGAAAAAATAAAATGTGAGTTACTCTCTAAATTGAAATCAGTGAAAGTTCACTGAAAAGGAACAACGGAAAAGGGCAAAGTGAAAAATAAAAAATTAAATAAAAATTACCCTTTCAATTCGAATCAGTGAAATTTCACTGAAAATGAAAAGTGGGCGGGGTAAATTGAATTGTGAAAAGGGAATTCGAAAATATACCGGAGTTTTATCCAAGATATGTGGACTTTTATATAAGGTGCTGATGCCGGCGATTATTTGATCGAACCTTCCACTTGTTTCAGCAAGTACATACGCGGCTTTCAGCTATTAACAGTAACGATCAGTCATTTTATTGTAAGAGAGAATCTGGTGATGTAAAAATCATCGTGCCGAAAAGATTACTTTTATCTCACTTTCTCTGCAATAAAGGCCAAGTTCTTGCAGAGATTTGGTATAGTCCGTCTTATTCTGATCCATGGTACGAAGGACCTTAGAACCATGAGATTCTAATCTTTTAAGTGTTTCCGCCGATACGCTATCCATATCTCCAGTTATGAGTGTTGGTAAATACTCTCGACAGTTTCCATTTAGTACCTTGTCTCCATCATTCCCAAGAAAGGTCAACCATCTATCTGTCCCACCATCGACAGTGACAGTGACTTTAGCTAAACAAATTTAATATCAATTATAGAAGTAAAAATCTCAATTTGACTACGAAATTATTTCCAGCCCACTTTTTCTTCTACATGACTATAAAGAGTGCAAAAAAGCTATTTTTTAAAAATGAAAAAAAAATGTAAAGGAAAAGGGGCAAGGGAACTTTTCTTCCCTTGTTCCCTTTCTCCTTTTTATTTTTCTCTCTCCCTTTTCCCCTGTTCCCTTGCCCCTTTTCCTTTAAAATTTTTTTTCTTTTTTAAAAAATAGATTTTTTACACTCTTTAAAGTCATGCAGAAGAAAAAGTGGACTGGAAATAATTTCGTAGTCAATTTGAGATTTTTATGCTTGGGGGTACCAACTTATGATTATATAATATACATACACACAAAAAATCATCTCAAGGTAGTTAAATGTAAGCTTAGAGGCAATCTAGACCTAACAGTCTTCGTTCTTGTGCGTTGCGTAAGTTGAATGTGGTCCCCTCGAGCGTAAAAATCTCAATTTGACTACGAAATTATTTCCAGCCCACTTTTTCTTCTGCATGACTTTAAAGAGATTTTATTTTTAATCAATTTTAATTTTGATTTTCAAAAAAGAAAATTGTTATGATAGTCTTAAAGCACACGATGAGCTTTCAAAAACACCATAATGAAAGTCCAATCTTGTTATCTCAGCCATGGGATTCTTCCCATAGATTCCAGCCTTTCCCAAGGAGTCTTTAGAGCTTTTTGCTAGGATACTTTGGAGTTAGAAAATAACTGTGTAATGTTCACACAAATTTAATTTTTTTGGTTGAAAATTCATTTCTTTGGTTGAAAATTCTTCTTTTTTGGTTGAAAATTCATTTCTTTGGTTGAAAATTCAACAATTTTGTTAAAAAGTCATTTTTTTGTTTAAAAGTTTCTCATTTAAACTAAAAATTAATTTCTCCGGTTGAAAATTATTGAATTTTCAACCAAAGAAATTAATTTTCAACTAAAATGAAGAACCTTTAAACAAAAAATGACTTGTTAACAAAATTGTTGAATTTGTAATCAAATAAATGAATTTGCAATCAAAGAAACGAATTTTCAATCACAGAAATGAATTTTCAACTGAAATGAACAATCTTCAACCAAAAAATGACTTTTTACACATTTTTTTTTAATTTTCTTCAATCTAAATTGATTTTTAATCAAAATAGATGAATTCTCAACGAGATAAATATAATAGTTAGTTTTTCAACCAAAAAAGATTTAAATTTTTAATCAAAAACAGTCGAAGTCAACAAAAAAAGAATTTTCAACAAAATAATGAAATCCTTAACTAATTAGTTGAATTTTCAACTGAATAAAATGAATTTACAATCAAAAATAGAATAGATAATTTTTCAACCAAAAATAAAGGCATTTTTAACCAAAAAGATGAATTTTCAAGCTAGAAGATAAATTCTCTTGCAAAAAAAAAAAAGATTTCTTTACACAAATACTTGACTTTTCAACGAAATACTTGAATTTTCAACCAAGAAAGATAAATTTACCATTAAAAATAAAATAGATAAATTTTCAGTTAAAATAATTCATTTTCAACCAAAAAAGAAAATAATTTTCAACAAAATTGTGGAAGTTACTACAAAATAGTTCAATTTTCAACCAAAAGAGAAGAATTTTCAAACCAACAGGGCAAACTTTCAAAAAAAGTAGATTAATTTAAAAAAAATGAATTTTTAACTAAAATAAAGAATCTTCAAACAAAAAAATGACTTTTTAACAAAATTGTTGAATTTCAACCAAAGAAATGAATTTGCAAACAAAGAAATGAATTTTCAACTAAAATGAAGAATCTTCAACCAAAAAATGTCTTTTTACCATTTATTTTTTATTTTTTACAATTCAGATGCATTTTTAATCAAAATAGATGAATTCTTAGCTAGAAAAATATAATAGATTTTCAACCAAAACAGATTTAAAATTTAAATAAAAAACAGTCGAAGTAAACAAAAAAGACGAATTGTCAATAAAATAATGAAATCCTCAACCAATTAGTTGAATTTTCAACTAAAAAGATGAATTCACAATCAAAAATAGAATAGATAAATTTTCAACCAAAAATAAAGGAAATTTCAAACAAAAAGATGAATTTTCAAGCTAGAAGATTAATTCTCTTGCAACAAAAGAAGATTTTTGTAAACAAAATACGTGACTTTTCAACTAAATACTTGAATTTTCAGTTAAGAAAGATAAATTTCCAATAAAAAATGGAACAGTTAAATTTTCGGTTATAATATTAAATTTCAAAAAAAAAAATAATAATTTTGAAAAAAATTGTTCCAATTTTCACCAAATTAGTACAATTATTCACTAAATAGATGAATTTTAAACAAAGCGTATGAATTTTCAACTAAGAAAGATAGATTTACAAAATAAAAAATGGAATAGGTAAATTTTCAGTTCAAAGATGAATTTTCAACAAAAGAATAATCATTTTTAACAAAACTGTTAAGTTTTTCACCAATTTAGTTCAATTTTCAACTAAATAGATGAATTTTCAAACTAGAAAAGTAATTTTCTACCAAAAAAGACGATTTTTAAACAAAGCGTATGATTTTTCAACCAACTAGTTGAACTTTCCACAATAAAATTTAGTTTTTAACCAAAAAGATGAATTTTCAAGAAAGAAAATAACACACACTTGATGCCTAAATTTAAAACATCATATCTAATTTGTTTGTAAAAATGTGTAAAATAATTTAAAATCATTAATAATTCCAGTTTTTATTTTTAATGAGTTTTTGCCAAGACCCTAAAAATTTGCAGTTTAATGAAAATTTTTTTAACTAAATTCCAGCCTTCAAACGTGAAAAAAAAACGTTTTAAGCAATGTTCTAAATAAATTTTTTCAAAAATAACATATAATATAAACTTACCTCTTTTCCAAATATTTTTTATTATATTCTCTTCGCATATAATGGGTCTATTCAGTACAACAATTGCATGATTTTCGTCTGAAGAATCAAAAATTTCTGAAGGATTCCAGAGTTGACACAATTCATTTTCCATTTTGGAGTTTTTGCTAGCTTCCCGAAACTGAAACAAAATACCATAAAGTACCTTCCTTTCTTTCGATAAAATAAAACCTTTTTTTCTAAATTAATATTTCGTGCTTTGAGAATTTAATGAGCATTTTGAATTAGGATTTAAAAAATCGTATTTTCTATCTTCATTATTAATAATTACATTATTTAAATTTCGCGGGAAAATGTATCGCTTCAAATTGGAAAGGGCGCTAAATTGAAATGATAAAAGAAGTCAAAGTAATGGAAAAAATATTATTCGCATTAAACAGTGCCTTACTCAGGGTTGCTACAATATCCCGATTTCTAAATTCTTCTAGGTATAAAGCCAACCATACACCTAGAAGATTAATAATATTAATGAAAAAAAATTTGTTTCTAAATATATTTTAAACACTTTTTAAGTGTGTTTTCAAGCCAAAAAGATAAATTTATAATCAAACAAATTAATTTTTAACTAAAATGATGAATGTTCAATTGTTCAACCAAAAATCTGAATTTTTAACCAGATCAATTTTCAACCAAAAATAGAATAGTTAAAATTTTGGAAAAATAAATGTTCAGAAAAAAAAATTCAACTAAATAGTTCTTTTTTCATAAAAAAAAAAAATATTTTTCAACCAAAAATAGAAGAATGAAATTTGAAGTTAAAACAATTAACTTTCAACTAAAAATAAACGAATTTTCATCCAAAGAAAGTAATTTTTAATCACAATGATGAATATTCAACCAAACCTATGAATTTTTGACTAAATAGTGGATTTTTCAACCCAAAAGATGAATTTTCTATCAACAGAAAAACCAATTTTCAAATAAATAGTCCTTTTTCAACCAAATAAATGAATTTTTAACAAAAAATAGAATAGTTAAATTTTCTACAAAGCACATAATTTGTTAACGAAAAAAATTACATTTCTATCAAAAAAGGTAAATTTTCTACAAAAAATGGAATAGTTTAAGTGAATTTTTAACTAAAATGATGAATCTTCAACTAAAAAAAAATAATTTTTGACCAAACACATGAATTTTCAACTAAAAAGATAAATTTTCTACCAAAAATAGAATAGTTAAATTTTCAGATTTTTCAATAAAATAATGGAATAATCGACCAAAAAGTTGAATTTTCAATTAAAAAATATGAATTTACATTCAAAAATGAAATAGTTAAATTCAAAACCAAATATAAAGGCATTTTTAACCAAAAAGACGAATTTTCACGCTAGAATATTAATTCTCTTGCAAAAAAAGATATTTAAAAAAAAAATACGTGACTTTTTAACGAAATACTTGCATTTTCAACTAAGAAACCAAAAAGATCAATTTACAACCAATAAGATGAATTTTTTACGAAAATAGATGAATTTTTAACAAAGTACATGAATTTTCAATCAAATATTTTAATGTTTAAAAGAATTTTTAACCAAAGAGATGAATTAGTCACCAAGAAGATTAAATATTCTCCCACAAAATTCAAATTTTCAATAAAATACCAGAATTTTAAACGAAATATTTGAAGTTTTAACTAGAAAACATAATTTTCAACAAAATAATAAAATTTTGACCAAAAAAACTAAAGGTTTCTTAACTAAAATGACGCATCAACCAAATAAATGAATTTTGTACAAATTAGTTTAACTTACAGCTAAGTATAGTTGAGCGTTCAACAAAAAAAAGATGAATTCTCAACGAAAAACGTGATATTTGATATATCAACCAAAAAGAATTTTAATTTTATACCAAAAATGGTTGAAATAAACTAAAAAAGATGAATTTTCAACAAAATAAAGGAATAATCAACCAAAAAGTTAAATTTTCAACTGAAAAATATGAATTTACAATCAAAAATAAAATAGTTAAATTTTCTACAAGAAATAAAGGCATTTTTAACCTAAGACGAATTTTCGAACTAGAAGATTAATTCTCTTGCAAAAAAATATTTTTTTAAAACAAAATACGTGACTTTTCAAAGAAATACTTGAATTTTCAACTAAGAAAGATAAATTTACCATCAAAAAGGAAATAGTTAAATTTTCAGTGCAAAGAATTAATTTTCAACAAAAACAGAAAATAATTTTCAACAAAATTCTGGAATTTTCTACAAAATTAATTCAATTTTCTACCCAAAGAAAAGAATTTTCAAACCAACAGGATACCTTTGCAAGAAAGATTAATTTTCAAACAAATGAATTTTCAACTAGAATGAAGAATTAAAAAGAATTTAAATTTTAATTCAAAAAGAGTGAATGTCAACGAAAAAAGAATTTTCAACAAAATAATGAAATCCGCGACCAAATAGTTGAATTTTGAACTAGAAAAAACTTAATTTAGAACCAAAAATATGATTTTTCAACAAAATAATGGAATAATCGACCAAAAAGTTGAATTTTCAACTGAAAAATATGAATTTACAATCAATTTAAAGAATTGATTTTCAAACAAACAAGAAAATAATTTTCAACAAAATTGTGGAATTTTTTACAAATTTAATTCAATTTTCAACCAAAAGAAAAGAATTTTCAAACCAACAGGATACCTTTTCAAGAAAGTAGGTTAATTTTCAAACAAATGAATTTTCAACTAAAATAAAAGATTTAAATTTTTAATCAAAAAGAGTGAAAGACAACGAAAAAAGAATTTTCAAGAAAATAATGAATTCCTCGACCAAATAGTTGAATTTTCAACTAGAAAAAAATGAATTTAGAACCAAAAATATGATTTTTCAAAAAAATACGTGACTTTTCAAAGAAATACTTGAATTGTCAACTATGAAAGATGAATTTACCATCAAAAATGAAATAATTACATTTTCAGTTAAAAGAATTAATTTTCAAGCAAAAAAGAAAATAATTTTCAACAAAATTGTGGAATTTTCTACAAAAAATAAAGGCATTTTTAACCAAAGATGAATTTTCGAACTAGAAGATTAATTCTCTTGCAAAAAAAGATTTTTTAAACAAAATACGTGACTTTTCAAAGAAATACTTGAATTATCAACTATGAAAGATGAATTTACCATCAAAAATGAAATAGTTACATTTTCAGTTAAAAGAATTAATTTTCAAGCAAAAAAGAAAATAATTTTCAACAAAATTGTGGAACTTTCTACAAAATTAATTCAATTTTCAACCAAAAGAAAAGAATTTTTAAAACAACAGGATACCTTTTCATGAAAGTAAATTAATTTTCAAACAAATTAATTTTCAAGTAAAATAAAGAATTAAAAAGAATTAAAATTTTAAATCAAAAAGAGTGAAAGTCAACGAAAAAAAGAATTTTCAAAAAAATAATGAAATCCTCGACCAAATAGTTGAATTTTCAACTAGAAAAAAATTAATTTAGAACCAAAAATATGATTTTTCAATAAAATAATGGAATAATCGACCAAAAAGTTGAATTTTCAACTAAAAAATATGAATGTACATTCAAAAATAAAATAGTTAAATTTTAACCCAACTATAAAGGCATTTTTAACCAAAAAGACGAATTTTCAAGCGAATTATCAACTATGAAAGGTAAATTTACCATAAAAAATGAAATAGTTACATTTTTAACTGAAAGAATTAATTTTCAACCAAAGAAGAAAATAATTTTCAACCAAAAGAAAAGAATTTTCAAACCAACAGGATACCTTTTCAAGAAAGTAGATTAATTTTCAAACAAATGAATTTTCAACTAAAATAAAGAATTTAAATTTTAAATCAAAGAGAGTGAAAGTCAACGAAAAAAAAATTTTCAACAAAATAATGAAATCCTCGACCAAATAGTTGAATGTTTAACTAGAAAAAAATTAATTTAGAACCAAAAATATGATTTTCCAATAAAATAATGGAATAATCGACCAAAAAGTTGAATTTTCAACTGAAAAATATAAATTTACAATCAAAAATAAAATAGTTAAATTTTCAATAAAAAATAAAGGCATTTTTAACAAAAAAAAACGAATGTTCAGGCTCGAAGATTAATTCTCTTGCAAAAAAAGATTTTTTAAACAAAATACGTGACTTTTCAACGAAATACTTGCATTTTCAACTAGGACGGGTAAATTTACCATCCAAAATGAAATAATTACATTTTTAGTTAAAAGAATTGATTTTCAACCAAACAAGAAAATAGTTTTCAACAAAATTGTGGAATTTTCTACAAAATTAATTCAATTTTCAACCAAAAGAAAAGAATTTTCAAACCAACAGGATACCTTTTCAAGGAAGTAGATTAATTTTCAAACAAATGAATTTTCAACTAAAATAAAGAATTAAAAAGAATTTAAATTTTAAATCAAAAAGAGTGAAAGTCAACGAAAAAAGAATTTTCAACAAAATAATGAAATCCTCGACCAAATAGTTGAATTTTCAACTAGAAAAAAATTAATTTAGAACCAAAAATATGATTTTTCAATAAAATAATGGAATAATCGACCAAAAATTTGAATTTTCAATTAAAAAATATGAATTTACAATCAAAAATAAAATAGTTAAATTTTCAATCAAAAATAAAGGCATTTTTAACCAAAAAGACGAATCAAAAAAAGATTTTTAAACAAAATACGTGTCTTTTCAACGAAACACTTGAATTACTATGAAAGGTAAATTTACCATCAAAAATGAAATGGTTACATTTTCAGTTAAAAGAATTAATTTTGAACCAAACAAGGAAATAATTTTCAACAAAATTGTGGAATTTTCTACAAAATTAATTCAATTTTCAACCAAAAGAAAAGAATTTTCAAACCAACAGGATACGTTTTCAAGAAAGTAGATTAATTTTCTAACAAATGAATTTTCAACTAAAATGAAGAATTAAAAAGAATTTAAATTTTAAATCAAAAAGAGTGAAAGTCAACGAAAAAAGAATTTTCAAAAAAATAATGAAATCCTCGACCAAATAGTTGAATTTTCAACTACAAAAAAATGAATTTAGAACCAAGAATATGATTTTTCAATAAAATAATGGAATAATCGATCAAAAAGTTGAATTTTCAACTGAAAAATATGAATTTACAATCAAAAATAAAATAGTTAAATTTTCAATAAAAAATAAAGGCATTTTTAACCGAAAAGACGAATTTTAAAGCTAGAAGATTAAGTCTCTTGCAAAAAAAGATTTTTTAAAGAAAGTACGTGAATTTTTAACGAAATACTTGCATTTGCAACAAAGAAAGATAAATTTACCATAAGAAAGGAAATAGTTGTATTTTCAGTGAAAAGAATTAATTTTCAACAAAAAAAGAAAAATAATTTTCAACAAAATTGTGGAATTTTCTACAAAATTAATTCAATTTTCAACCAAAAGAAAAGAGTTTTCAACCCAACAGGATAGCTTTTCAAGAAAGTAGATTAATTTTCAAACAAATGAATTTTCAAACAAATGAATTTTCAACTAAAATAAAGAATTAAAATTTTAAATCAAAAAGAGTGAAAGTCAACGAAAAAAGAATTTTCAACAAAATAATGAAATCCTCGACCAAATAGTTGAATTTTCAACTAGAAAAAAATGAATTTAGAACCAAAAATATAATTTTTCAATAAAATAATGGAATAATCGACCAAAAAGTTGAATTTTCAACTGAAAAATATGAATTAACAATCAAAAATAAAATAGTTAAATTTTCAATAAAAAATAAAGGCATTTTTAACCAAAAAGACGAATTTTCAAGCTGGAAGATTAATTCTCTTGCAAAAAAATATTAAAAAAAAAAATACGTGACTTTTCAAAGAAATACTTGAATTATCAACCATGAAACATAAATTTACCATAAAAAATGAAATAGTTACATTTTTAGTTAAAAGAATTAATTTTCAACCAAAAAAGAAAATAATTTTCAACAAAATTGTGGAATTTTCTACAAAAAATAAAGGCATTCTTAACCAAAGACCAATTTTCCAACTAGAAGATTAATTTTCTTGCAAAACAAGATTTTTTAAACAAAATACGTGGCTTTTCAACGAAATACTTGAATTATCAACCATGAAACATAAATTTACCACCAAAAATGAAATAGTTACATTTTTAGTTAAAAGAATTAATTTTCAAGCAAAAAAGAAAATAATTTTCAACAAAATTGTGGAACTTTCTACAAAATTAATTCAATTTTCAACCAAAAGGAAAGAATTTTCAAACCAACAGGATACCTTCTCAAGAAAGTAGATTAATTTTCAAACAAATGAATTTTCAACTAAAATAAAGAATTAAAAAGAATTTTCAACAAAATAATGAAATCCTCGACCAAATAATTGAACTTTCAACTAGAAAAAAATGAACTTAGAACCAAAAATATGATTTTTCAATAAAATAATGGAATAATCGACTAAAAAGTTGAATTTTCAACTAAAAAATATGAATTTTCAACAAAATAGTTTGGATCCTCAACCAAAACGGATTAATTTTCAACCAAATAGTTGCGATTTTTAACCATAATAATAAAATTAACTTCAACTTTAGTTTATCGAAAATACCCTAAATCTGTCAGGTTTTCCCTGACATTTCCTGACTTTCTGAAATTACCTGACCTGTAGAAACTTTATTTCACTCTAGAATGTTTCGGTAAAAATATAAAAAAGTTAGGTTAACTTTGCTGTTCCAATCTTTACTTCCTTTCACAGAGAATTGTGTAAGAATGAGATATATTTTATAATGTATTCATATTTCCGGATTGAATAGAAAATATAAAATTACTGCTGTTAACTGACATTCACTAATTGTTACCTGTTTATGGAAAATACTAAAACCGAAGCGAATCTGCGTAGCAAATTTCACTGCTGACCTCATTATTTTTGTTCAGTAGCCCTAAGTACATCCACATGTCACATTTTGTTTAATTATGAAATAAAGTTACAAATTTAATCTGAGTACTTATATCCAGGTAGCATAATTTCTAAGAATTTTCTTATTTATTTTAGACTCGAACACAAGTTTTCTAAAATGCTCCAAATCTTGGGATCTTTTCGAACTGCGCATGCGTCGCGTCAACAACTGGATTGGTTACCTTTGGCGCGCTTATTTGAAATGATTAATTTTGTTCTGTTTTTGTTTATAATTGTTTACAACAAATATTAATTGTAAAGTGAATGAAGATATCAAACTTGCTGCGAATTCGATCTCGAGTGTTTCCACTTCGTATTTATATTTATATGGTACTCATTTCACGAGCACTTTGCTTCTAGTTAGCAAATGTATTTGCTTCCTCATAGAGGAAGCATTAGTGATTTTTTAAATAATAGACAAACAAAAGTTTTAATTTTTATTAATTCAAAGATAGAAATTTACAAAAAATACAATATTACGAAATAATACAAAACTAATTTTAAAATACAATGATAATCAGACAAATCAAATTTTGCATTTGAAATGGCAATTTTACGAGCTGGAAAAGGGAAGGGGCAAGTTCTATAGCACTTTCCCAGCTTTATGATTTTTTTACAAAAATGGCAAGAATTATTTTATTTGAAAATTTAACTTCCTTACTCTTTACTGAATTGTATTATTATTATAGGTTAATCGATTTGCCTCAAATTAAGGAATCTTTTTCGTTTTTGCATAAACTTTGAATTATGTTAAAGAAAAAAGTTTTACTATCAAAAAATAAAATGTATAAATATTATAGGTCAATCGATTCGCCTCGAACCCAGAAATTTTTTATGTTTTTTCATCAACTTTGAATTATGCAAATGAAAGACGTTTTACTGTAAAAAACCGATTTTTAAAATATTATAAAGTGCTATGAAAAAGTGCAATGAATATTTTTAGAAATCCTTCCGAAAGTTTCAAGATATTAGCGATGAAAATAAGCCCTACAAATTTCATCAATTTATCTGCAACCGTTTTCAAGTTATCCGGACAATTGCTTAGAATATTGTATTAGACATTTTTAAATTGAGGAAGGTTTGATTGAATGAATTTAAAATTTTTGGAAAGATTACCATTACAAAGCATCCTCTATGAGGAAGCAAAATGATTTTAAATTCATATTTATAATAAGAAAAGTATTTCTTTCTTTAAATTTAAAATCAATTACTTGTTTTTAATGAATAAGCATCTGATAATTTTCTTACCTTTCACTTTATAAGTCTATTCTGTGATCACAGAATTAGTTTTAATGATTTTAGAACTATTATTTGTTGCGAAAAATTTTCTTGTGCATTTAATCATTTTAAATAAACGCGCCAACGGTCCAGCAGTTGACGGAACGCATGCGCAATAGGAAAGGATCCCAGAATGGGGGAGTAACCACTCACGTGCGCGATCTGGCCGGGTCCGAGTTCTGCGAAAATTTAAATTTAATAAATGAAAAATAGCATTTTTCATACAAATTATTAATAAAAGTTTATAGTTAATTTGTAAAATGAAGTAAAAGAGTAAGTCATTCAGTTTGAAGAGAAAAAGTTTAATATTTTGATTACTGGTCACTTTTTCTTGCGTAGTTCTGAATTTTACATACATAACATTCTTGTCTACTGAAAAAATTGAAAGTACGTGTTTTGATAACATTCTCTATTTTTTTCACCAAATAATAAAATTTTTAACTAATAAAGTTACATTTTTGACCAAAAATGAAATAGTTTATTTTTCAACCAAAATTATGAGTTTTCAAAGAAGAAGATTAAGTTTCTACTAGAAAGACAAATTTTCAACAAAGTACATAAATTTTCAACTAAATATTTGAAGTCCTAACTAAAAAAGCTAAATATTCTACTAAAAGAAAACGAATTTTCAACAAAATTGTTAAATTTTCAACTAAAAAATTAATTTTTTAACCAAAAATGGAATAGTGAAATTTTCATATTGAAAAATTGAATTTCCAACAATATAGTTCAATTCGCAACAAAAAAGGTAAATTTTCGACTGAAAAAGAAAACATTTTCAACCAAAAGTGGAACGAAATGAATTTTCAACCAAAAAAATACTTTTTAACAAAGTAGTATTACTTTGAACCAAGAAATATGAATTTTCAACAAAAAATTGAATATTTGATATTCCACCCAAAAAAGATTTTGAATATTTTAATATTAAATAAAAACCAGTTGAATTTAAACAAAAAAGACAAACTTCAAATAAAATACCTAATTTTTAAGTTCAAAAATTAATTTTTAATGAAAAAAAAAATTTTAACAAACAAATTTTCAATAAAGTAGTTAAATTTTCATCGAAACAAAAAATAAAAAAAATAAAATAAAATAGTTCAATTTTTAATTTAAAAAATAATTTTGATCCAAAATAAGAGATTTGAACAACATCTTTAAATTTTCAAGCAAAAATAATGAATTTTCAACCAAACTAGAGGCTCATACGCGCGCTCTGCGCGCGACCAATTTATTTACATGTAATTATTTTATTTGGAAATGAAGTTCAATAAAATACCATTATATTAATTTTTACTTCAATCATTTTGATTTGTACACGGCTTCGCATGGATAACCCTCTCACGATGCAGAATAAATAATTGTGCAACTCTAAACATTTTCATCACATTAACCTAGGTTTCAATTAATATCGAGCAGGAGGCTGGACGGCAGGGTTTCTTCGATAAATTGCCAAACTCTTAATTTGCTCATGAAAATATTTTAAATAATTAATAAATCTTGGAAATTTGAAGAGCATAATAGAAAGAAGTCATCGGAACGATATTTTTAGTTAATTCTGTAAAAAATTCACCCTATTCGTTGAAAAATAGCCAAATTCTCATTTTTTTATCAAATTTGTTTAAATAATTAATAATTCTTGTAAATTTACAAAACAACATAGAAAAGAGCATCGGAAAGACAATCTTAGTTGACTCCGGAAACAAATTTTGTCTATTCCTTGACAAATGCCCAAACTCTGAATATGCTTATGAACATTGTTTAAATAATTAATAATTATTGTAAATGTGAAAAGTATCGTAGAAAATAGTTATTGAAAATACATTCTTTGTTCATTCTGGAAACAAATTGGACCTATTCTTTCAGAAATAGCCAAACTCTTAATTTTTTAATGAAAATTGTTCAAACAATTAATAAATCTTGTAAATTTGCAAAACAATACAGAAAAAGGCATCTGAAATATATTCTTACTTAATTCTGTTGACATTGAGCCTGCTCCTTGAAAAACAGTCAAACTCTGAATATGTTTATAAAAATTGTTTGAATAAATAGTAATTATTGTAAATTTGCAAAGTACCGTATAAAAGAGTTATTCGAAATACATTCTTGGTGATCCCGTAAATAAACTGAGCCCATTCATTGAAAAAGGGCCGAACTCTTAATTTGTTGAAATAATTTATAATTCTTGGAAATTGGCAAAGCATCATACAAAAAAGTCATCGGAATGATATTCTTAGTTAATTCTGTAAAAAAAATGTAGCCAATTTGTTAAAAAATAGCCAAACTCTTAATTTTTTAATGAAAATTGTTTGAATTATTATTAATTCTTGTAAATTTACAGAGCAACATAGAAAAGAGTCATCAAAAACCTTTTCATAGCATTATAGAAAAAAAGTAATCGGAAAGATATTCTTGGTTAATTCTATACAAAAATGTAGCCTATTCGTTGAAAATAGCCAAAATATGAATTTGTGAAGCAACCTAGAAAAAGAGTCTTCGGAAAGACATACTTTTTGACTCCGTGAACAAATTGTGCCTATTCCTCGAAGAATAGCTAAATTCTGGATATGGTCATAAACATGTTTAAATAATTAATAATTACAGTAAATTTTCAAAGTATCATACATAGGAAACAGTTATTTGAAAATGTTTTTTATTGATTCCGTAAACAAATTGAGCCTACTCGTTGAAAAATGGTCAAACTCTTAATTTTTTTATCAACATTGTTTAAATAATAATTAATTCTTTGAAATTTGTAGAGCATTATAGAAAAATGTCACCGGAAACATATTCTTATCTAATTCTGTAAAAAATTGAGCCTATTCGTTGAAAAATAGCTAAACTCTAAATTTTTTAATCTAAATTGTTTAAATAATTAATAATTCTTGTAAATTTACAAAACATAATAAAGAGTCATCGGAAAGACAATCTTAGTTGACTCGGCAAACAAATTGTTCTGAATGTGCTTATGAAAATTGTTTAAATAATTAATAATTATTGTAAATTTCCAAAGTATCGTACATAGGAAAGAGTTATTTGAAAAACATTCTTTATTGATTCCGTAAACAAATTGAGCCTATTCTTTAAAAAATAGCCAAACTCTTGATTTGTTTATCAAAATTGTTTAAATAATGATTTATTCTTTGAAATTTGCAGAGCATTATAGCAAAAAGTCACCGGAAAGATATTCTTATCTAATTTTTAAAAAAATTGAGCCTATTTGTTGAAAAATAGCCATTTCTAAATTTTGTAATCTAAATTGATTAAATAATTAATAATTGTTGTAAATTTACAAAACATAGTAAAGAGTCATCGGAAAGACAATCTTAGTTGACTCCGTAAACAAATTGTTCTGAATGTGTTTATGAAAATTGTTTAAATAATTAATAATTATTATGAATTTTTGAAGTATCATAGGAAATATGTATTTAAAAAACATTCTTCATTGATTCCGCAAACAAATTGAGCCTATTCTTTAAAAAATAGCCAAACTCTTGATTTCTTTAAATAATGATTCATTCTTTGAAATTTGCAGAGCATTATAGCAAAAAGTCACTGGAAAGATATTCTTACTAAATTCTATGAAAAATGGAGCCTATTCGTTACAAAATAGCCTAAATCTCAGTTTTTTAATTGAAATTGTTTAAATAATTGAAAATTATTGTAAATTTACAAAGCAACATAGATAACAGTCATCAGAAAGATATTCTTAGTTGAATTTGTAAACAAATTGAGCCTGTTCGTTGAAAGACTTATTTTTAATACATTCTTTTTGGTTCTATGAACAAACGGAGCCAATTCGTTAAAATTATTGATAATATGTTTAGGAAAATTGTTAAAATACTTAAAAATTATTGTAAATTTGCAAAGCATCATAGAAAAAGTCATCGGAAAGATATTCTTGGTTAATTCTGCACAAAATTGAGCCTATTCGTGGCAAAATAGCCAAATTCTGAATTTTGTATGAATATTGTTTAAATTGTTAATAATTATTGTAAATTTACAAAGCAACATAGAAAAGAGTCATCGGAAAGATATTCTTAATTGACTCCGTAAACAAATTGTGCCTATTTTTTGAAAAATAGCCGAAATCTGAATATGTTTATGAAAATTGTTGAAATAATTAATAATTATTGTATATTTGCAAAGTATCGTAGAAAATGGTTATTCGATTCACATTCTTTCTTGATACCCTGAACTAATTTATCCTATTCGTTCAGAAAAGGCCAAGCTCATAATTTGTTTATGAAAATTGTTTAAGTAATTAATAATTCTTGGAAATTTGGAAAGCATCATACAAAAAAGTCATCGGAATGATATTCTTAGTTAATTTTGTTAAAAAAGTGTAGCCTATTTGTTAAAAAATAGCCAAACTCTAAATTTTTTAATGAAAATTGTTTAAATTATTATTAATTCTTATAAATTTACAAAGCAACATAGAAAAGAGTCATCAGAAAGACTTTGCATAGCATTATAGAAAAAAAGTAATCGAAAAGATATTCTTGGTTAATTCTATAAAAACATTTAGCCTATTCGTTGAAAATAGCCAAAATCTGAATTTGTAAAGAAACATACAAAAAGAGTCTTCGGAAAGACATACTTAATGGACTCCGTAAAAAAATTGTGCCTATTCCTTGAAAAATAGCTAAAATCTGGATATTTTGTTAAACATGTTTAAATAATTAATAATTATTGTAAATTTTCAAAGTACTGAATATAAATAGGAAAGAGTTATCCAAAAAACATTTTTAATTGATTCTGTAAACAAATTGAGCCTACTCGTTAAAAAATGGTCAAACTGTTAATTTGTTCATCAACATTGTTTAAATAATAATTAATTCTTTGAAATTTGTAGAGCACTATAGAAAAATGTCACCGAAAAGATATTCTTATCTAATTCTGTAAAAAATTCAGCCTATTCGTTGAAAAATAGCTAAACTCTAAATTTTTAAATCTAAATGGCTTAAATAATTAATAATTCTTGTAAATTTACAAAGCATAGTAAAGAATCTTCGGAAAGACAATCTTAGTTGACTCCGCAAACAAATACATTTGGGAATACATTCTTTCTTGATTCACTATACTAATTGATCCTATTCGTTGAAAAATGACCTGGTTCTTAATTTGTTGATGAAAATTGTTTAAATAATCAATAATTCTTGAAAATTTACAAAGCAACATCGGAATGACATTCTTAGTTGATTCCGTAAAGAAATTGAGCTTATTCGTTTATGGAAACTGTTTAAATAATTAATCGTTCTTGTGAATTTACATAAGCAACATAGAAAATAGTCATCAGAAAGACTTTTCTTAGCATCATAGAAAAAAGTAATCTGAAAGATATCGCCTTTCGAATCGACGAGTCCAAGCCTAAAACTGGATAGAACTGGATTCAAATGAAAACTAAGGATTGAAATTAATGAAATCATATTTTCAGTTGCGTAATATTTAAAATTTGTTTTTTAATTTAAAAATTAACCAAATTTATTATAAAAAATCCAAGCGCAAATTTTCCGAAATGTCAAAAGCTTTCATTAAAAAATATAAACGGTAATAAAAATTCGGAAATTTTCAAACATTTTGAAATGTAAATGAACTAAGACTAATCGAAAATAAATTTTTCAAAATACGAATAAAATATTAAAAATGTTAAAAAATGAGTCCAAGGAATCGTATATATACCGATGTGTACATGCATAGACTTCCCCTAAGCTTCTTATGAAAACAAACACCTCGAGTTCAAATAAACACATCTCGCCCAACGTCGATGAGATCGCATTGTGCTTATCATCGACTCACCACTGGTAGTTATTTGGGCTATTGCAACAAAAGTTTTGAAAAAGTTCTTGCAGATGACGTCTTAAACCACATGGTGCGCGACCCGGTGCACCCGGATCGCCGAGTCACCACTGTTAGTTATTTTGGATGTTGGCACAACTTGAATTTTAAAAAAGTTCTCGTAGAATACGTGCTAAACTACCTGGTGCGCGACCCGGTGCACCCGGGTCGTCGAATCACCACTATTAGTTATTTTTGATGTTGGCACAACTTGAATTTTGAAAAAGTTCTCGTAGAATACGCG
>CAKNYM010053703.1:27594-81524 GCA_932195095.1 Andricus curvator | reverse complement strand
GTTATTTTGGATGTTGGCACAACTTGAATTTTGAAAAAGTTCTCGTAAAATTCGCGCTAAACTACCTAGTGCGTGACCCGGTGCACCCGGATCCTCGGCTCACCACTTTTAGTTATTTTGGATGTTGGAACAACTTGAATTTTGAAAAAGTTCTCGTAGAATACGTGCTAAACTACCTGGTGCGTGATCCGGTGCACGCGGGTTGTCGAGTCACCACTGTTAGTTATTTTGGATGTGGGCACAATTTAAATTGTTAAAAATTTATCGTAGATGACGTCTTCAACGGCCTGGTGAACAAAACTAAATAATGGTAACGGTAACGGTAACGTACGAAGATGAACTTTCAAAGATAGGAAAGATAAATTTTCAAACAAGAAGATTTTTCTCCCAAAAAGTCGAATTTTTAATTACAAAATTGATTTTTAACAAAAAAAAATATTTTTAACAAAGTAGTTAAATTTCTAACCAAAGAAATGAATTTTCAACCAAAATAAATTAATTTGCAAACAAGAAAAATAATTTTTTTTGAAAAAGTCAATTTTTCAGCACATAGTTGAATTTTCAACTAAAAAGATCAATTTTCAAGAAAAGAAAAACGAATTCAAAGAAAAATTAGTTAAATTTTTAACCGAGAAATGATTTTTCAACTAAAAAGATTAATTTTTGAGCATAAATATTAATCTTCAACTAAAAGAGACAAATTTTCAATAAAATACATGAATTTGCATTCAAATGGTTGATTTCTAAACTAGAAGAGGCCAATTTTAAACCAAAAATAGCAAGTTAAATTTTCAGTTAATTAATTTTAAACGAAAAAAACTAATTTTTATTAAAATAGTTTATTTTGAACCAAAGACATGAATCTTTAACAAACAACGTAAAATGTAATACATGCCATTTCAACCCAAAAATTAGTTTCAATGAAAAGCCGTTAAATTCAACCAAAAAGGGCGAATTTTCAACAAATCTTGTAATTTTTTGAATAAAAAAGATCAGTTTTTACCCAAAAATGAAGCAAAAACAAATAAAAGACAAATTTTCAACCAAAGATAAGAAACTTTCACCGATAAACTATTAAATTTTTTCTTTTCAAACTGAATAACTGATACTTTGACTGAAAATTAATCTTCTTGTTTGAAAATTCATCTTTTTGGTCGAAAGTTCATTATTTTTGGTAGAAAATTAAAGTATCTCGTTCAAACCTCCCTTTTCTTGGTTCAAAATTCTTATTTTTTTAACTGAAAAATGAACTATTTCATTTTTGGTTACAAATTTTTTTTAGTTTCAAATTCATTTCTTTTGATTAAAATTTAACTATTTTATGGAAATTTTTGTTGTTGTTGAAAATTAATTTTTCATCTTAAAAATTAAGTATTTTATTTAAAATTCTTCTTTTTTAAAATTCAACAGTTTTTTATTTAATATTAAAATTCTTTTATTTGAAATATCAACTATTCAATTTCTCGTTGAAAATTCATCTTTTTTTGGTTCAAATTTATACTACTGGAACTTCAACTATTCTATTGAAAAATTCGCTTTTTTTGTTAGATTTTTTTTATTTGAAAATTTTATAATTTTGTTGAAAATTCGTTTTCTTTTAGTAGAAAATTTTTCTTTTTTTAGTTAGAACTTCAAATATTTAGTTGGAAATTTATGTACTTTGTTGAAATTTTCTCATTCTAGTAGAAACTAAATCTTCTTGTTCACCATTTTGGTTGAAAATTAAACTATTTCATTTTTAGTTCAAAATTTATCCTTATTAGTAGAAAATTCTACTATTTGGTGAAAAATAGAGAATGTTATCAAAACACGTACTTTGAATTTTTTTCAGTAGAAAATAATATTATGCTTGTAAAATTCATAACTACGCAAGAAAAAGTGAACAGTAATTAAAATATCAAATTTTTTTTCTTCAAACTGAATGACTTACTCTTTCGCTTTATTTTACAAATAAATTATAAACTTTTATTAACAATTTGTATAGAAAATGCTATTTTTCATTTACTATATTTAAATTTTCGCAGAACTCGGACCCGAACAGATCGTGGTAAACACCCCCATTTTGGGATCTTTTCGTATTGCGCATGCGTCTCGCCAACAACTGGATGGGTTACCTTTGGCGCGCTTATATGAAATGATTATTTTTGTTCTGTTTTTGTTTATAATTGTTCACAACAAAATAATTGTAAAGTGAATAAAGATATTTGAAATCATTTTAAATTCATATTTGTAATAAAAAAGGTATAAAAATGTTACCAACTCTTACGTCGAGCCGGTCCTGGCCCTCTGCTAATAAGTTGTTGAAATTCCAAAAACGCCGCCAGATTGGAATTTAGATTTTATATTCCTTTAAATCAATTCTTTATTTGTTATTTTTTAGATCGTTTCTGCTAAAAAACGTTGAAACGTTATCCTGAAATTGGGATGAGAAAGGTCCTATTCACAAAATAAAACACTAAAAGTTGTAGCAAAAATTACTAATTTAGTTTATTCTGTTCACATTGAATTAGATCACGCACTCTCACAAGTAAAGATGTCTTCAATAATGAATGAAAGTCTATACAGAATTAGCTCGGATTGAATCTCGAAATTTTGTAGAGCAAACTGAACCGGTCTAAGCACGAGTTAATCTGCGTCTCAGTACTCGCAAACATATAGGAGTCAGTCTAGAATACCCTGCTCCCTCAAAAATTTAAACTGTCAAGAGGCGCCTACTCAATAATAGGAGTCATTAATTAGTTAACTCTATTGAATACATTCTGGATGATATCATTCAGTTATTAACCTTAGAACATTTTTATGGAATTCAGATTCATCTATTGTCGTCCACTTTCTCACGCATCTTGAAATATCTCATTTTTATCGTCGAGTCTCGTCCTAAAATTCCTTATGAGTTCAATTTTCGCTCTGTAATAATTTAAGTAAAATTCTATTTAAGGCAATGTAACGAGTGGGTCACGTGACCGGATTCCTACCCTACCGACACTTTTTTTCAAAATCAACTTACGTTGACACGAAACGCGATATCGAGTTGAAAATTTGGAATAATAAATAAGAAGCGCTGAGGAAGGCGGCTCTGGTTCTAAATTTTAATAATCATGAAAAAAGCAAAAAAAAATTATTTACGAAAATTTTTTTTTTCATAATTATACAAATTTAGGACCAGAGCCGCCTTTCTTAGCGCTTCTTATTTATTATCCCAAATTTTCAACTCGATATCGCATTTCGTGTGAACGTAAGTTGATTTTGAAAAAAAGTGTCGGTAAGGTAGGAATCCGTTCACGTAACCCACTCGTCACATGGCCTTAAATATGAGGATTACACAATATTTGAATCTCCGGCTAAATTTTGTTGATATCTTATGATAATACAGATTCCTAACATTTCAGCATAGTTATCCAGGTTCTTCGCCACGAACCATAGTACCACCAGACACAAGAACAAAAATTCCATTCCGTCAACACCATATACCTGTAATACTCCTATATGGCGCACTACATGAGATTCCCCTTCGAAAAGAATAGCATGCAGATATTATACTTCTGTCTCACAGCGCACACGAACTTGCTTAGCATTGCGCATGCACCGCCAACTATGGAGGAGGTGGAGGTTCAGCGTTTTTTTTTCGGCGCATGGTCACTGACACTGAAGTTCCTTTTAGAAAGAGAAAAAATTATGTCCACACTATACAGGTTGCCCCAGGCTCAAGTGTCCGAACTTATATGGCCGTATAAAAATATAAAAAATAAATCTAAAATTCCTTTTCCAAATATCAGTTGAAGTTTTTGAGTTATAAAATATTTAAGCTCGTCCAATCAGGAGCGCCATATAAGCAGTCGTGTGTGCGTGACGGGATTCCAACGTAGTGTTCTCCCGTCGCTATAACCCCACACTGTTAAACATGTTTGGAATTCTCCAACACTTCTACAATACAAGTGTAAGGCAAAATTGCAAACACGGTATTGGAATGCCGAAATTGCAATACATGTATTGTAAGCGTCGTAAATCGTGAAGTCACCGTCGAGAATTCCAATACATGTATTGTAGCGTTTATATCGCTGGGTGATCCATTGCATTTGAAAACTACAACATTATGTATTGTAGCGTTACCCTAAATTTCGGAAATAAACTTCCAATACATTTAGTGGAAGTTTCATGCGGACATTTTTAACAGTGCGCCTCTGCGCTCGCTTCGATAACACTGCATCACACACATCAGTTCGCTTTTCGATGAGAAACTTTTTAAGATGGGAAATTAAATTAATAGAAGATGAGAGCTTTATAACACTTCACTGACTATAAATGACTATAAATTACAATCGAGCAAAGAAACTTGAATTCTTTAAATTTTTCTGCAAAACATAGCGCTTCGTGACTAGTTTTAACATCTTTGGTTTCATATAATTCTATCAAGTTGTCATGAAATGATTGTCAATAATAATTGGTACAAAGATGCGACAAGAACAAACATTATTTTTGTAATTACGGCCATCTTACGGGATAATAAGTAAATTGCAATACTAGCATATTGAAGTATCGAGTGCAAAAATGAAGCAGGTATATTTGCTTGCTTACGCGTTTATCTTAAGTGCCCAGGTAGAAATGTAAAGACTATTGGGTACATGGAAAGGAAATTCTCGAAACCAAATTAGGTGCCAATGTATATAAGTATTGTAAGATGCAGACAAGAGCGACGCAGTCTGGCACGTACCAGTTACTGGATGTTGTCACTACAAAGGGAGGAAATAGGTGACCGTCTTCTGGTCTGCGGCCGCCTCCTCAGTAATCTCTGGCTAGTGCCGCCCCGGGTGCAATGCACCCTTGAAACCTCGTCTGGGTACGGCCCTGCCTACCCCCTTCCCAACATATCAGATATACTCGACCAATAAGGTGGTGCGAAATATTTCTCCGTTTTAGATTTGGCCTCGGGATTCCATCAAATCCCAATGGATCCTGAATCTCGCGCAAAAACTGCATTTTTTACCCCTTTCGCTCATCTTGAATTTACGCGCATGCCCTTTGAACTCAAAAACGTCCCGGCCACTTTTCAGAGGCTAATGGACCGTGTCTTGTCTGGTCTTCAGGGTATCGGACTCTTCGTATACATGGACTACATAGTCGTTTATGGAAAATCGTTAGAAGATGATTCGAGTAAACTTAGAGCTCTTTCAGGTAGGCTAAAAGAGGCCGGATTGGCACTCCAACCTGAAAAATGTCACTTTCTGAAAAAACAACTAACCTACTTAGGTCATGTTATTTCAGAAGATGGCGTTAAACCAGATCCTAGGAAAATAGAAGCTGTTAAAAATTTTCCCAGTTCCTAAACGAAGGAAAAATATGAAACAATATCTCGGATTAATAGGTTATTACCGACGTTTTATTCCAGATTTTGCAAAATCGCGATAAATACAGTGTTCAGTGTCATCATTTATTTAAACGTGCTATTCTCGAGAATCGTTCTAATATTTTAGAATGCTAAAATGGCTGATTTTAGAATGGTTGGCGTGAATCGTTATTCTCGAGTTTTCATTGATGGTTAGCATGCTAAAATTTTAGAACACTTTACAAAGAGTGGGCCTATACCACTCTAAAAGAAAAATAGAACGCTAAAGATACGAGAAAGTGATAGATTTTTATAAAAATAACCTCGAAACGAAATACGTCACGCGTAGAAGGGAGAAACATAGCCTAAAATCAACCTCAAAAACAAGTACATGACAACACGTATGACGGAATACGTTCACGTAGAAGTGAGAAAAATTGCCATAAATTAACCTAAAAAAAATTGTATCACAACACGTATGACTGTGAGAAGTGAACAAACAAAAATATAAATAAATTAATAGAAGCAAAGAAAATAATCCATCAAGTCAATATGGCACTTGGTGACGTGATAAATGCTAGGTTTATAGAAATATTGGAAGACGCGGATATATATGGCGAAGGAAGAACTCCATTTCACGCACGCGATAATGCTTTTGATTTGTCGGATAACAAGTTCATTCGTAAATTTCGGTTAAACAAAGATATGGTGCAAGAAATTATTGAAATTGTACAGGAACGTACTGTAGAGCCGTCAAGATCATCGGCATTAAATGCTCAAATGGTAACATCGAGCCAACATACCCCCACCGTTTTACTTACTTCTGTACTCGCCACGGCATTGGTCTATTTACCGCTCCCACTTCAAAATAAACATCGGCAACGTCGCACTACAAGCGGTGCACTATTTTCCATTCTATTCCGTTCGAAGCCGATTAGAGCGGTGCTCGAGAATACCGAAAGCGTTCTAAAAATTTTAGTGTTCTAAAAGACCGATCTAAAATTTCAGCATTCTAAAATATTAGAACGAAACTCGAGAATGTTTCAACCACTCTACGACAGGTAACGAATCCACACCTTCGACGTATCAGTGCATTGTTCCAACGGACATTAATCGATTGCAGCGCCTGAAACGTAACAATGACACAGGAACTAAGGGCAGGGTTGATCAGTTACGCGTAACTCTGGAGTTTTAGTCGTACAATACGTTTTCTACGTCATATACGTCGAAAACCGTAGAAAACCTAGTAAGTTACGTTCCAAGATGGTGGACATGCTAAATTGTACGTGCACTTAACCTCACTTTTCAAATTGATTTGTTTTTATGAATTAAATCATTCAAAATAGTAAATAAAGAAAAACAAATGAATAATTATGTCTGTAATGGAAAAACTAGTTAGAAAATTCTCGGTAACATAAATTTGGATAAGGCCCCTGGCGGACCGAACGAACGGAGCGGATACGCTACAGCGTATCCTTATAGTATCCACATCGTATCCTCTCCGTATCATGCAAGAAAAACTCATTAAAAAAGAAAGATTAACATTTCACTTGTTGAAATTCGGATTCTACGTAAAATTTTGAGTTAAAAGGTCACAGAGTAATCGCAATAGTTTTTCTTGCAACATTAAAAACTTAAGAAATATATAATACTTATCGATGACGTGCGCTGAAGGCGACTTCAAACGCATCGTCGTTCAGTAGCAGTCAATAGGCGTCATCCGTCGACGATGCGTTTGAAGTCGCCTTCAGCCCACGTTATCGATAAGTATTATATTTTTTTAAAGTTTTTAATGTTGCAAGAAAAACTATTGCGATTACTCCGTGACCTTCTAACGCAAAATTTCACGTAGAATCCGAATTTCAACAAGTGAAATGTTCATCTTCCTTTTTAAATGAGTTTTTCTTGCATGATACGAAGAGGATACGATTTGGATACTATAAGGATACGCTGTGGCGTATCCGCTCCGTTCGTTCGGTCCGTCAGGGGCAACAGAGTAAGTTACCGAGTGTTACCGAGAATTTACGACATTTAAGGTTTTAAGATTTAGGATTTTGTACTTTTATTTATTTTTATTTTTTTCAGTTAAATAACGTTTACATTTAATGTACTTAAACCTAAATAGTAATTGTATATATATATATATATATATATATATATATATATAAATATATATAAAGTAAAATATTACATTTCTTAGAAATTAGAATTTTTCGGAGTATCAAAACTAAGTATCTTTGATACTCAGCTGAAGCTAAATAGTTAACGTGGAAAAGTCAGTTTTATATAAAACTTGTTGCTGAGACTTATCGGTTATAATCCTCACACCAAGATGATATGCCGAGATATCCCATTCGATCCCATTTATCTCCCAGGCAGGGCCAACTTTTGGGGTGTGCGAGCTGTGCGGTCGCACAGGACGCTGTGACTGTGAAATTTTTGTACAGTTTGAAGATATTTAGCAGGTAAATTTTATGACTAAAATCATAAAATTTGCGCCCAAATACGCGTATACTAAATTACATGTACGTGCATACTAAATTCAGTACATGCATATACTAAATTTACTGTACGCTAATATACTAAATTTAATTTCAGGTTGTGCATTCTTGCTTCCATTACATGTATACTAAATCTAGCACAGATTTTTCTAACAGTGTAGAAAATTATCAGGGAACTATTCGGGCTCAGAATAGATCGTTCTGATCGCTAAGGTAACGCTGTCAAGACGATCTATTTTGGCGATGAGTAGAAGTGAAACGTTTATGTATGGTCAAACGCTAATCTGCATGGACAAGCTAATCCAGCGCTAATCTCTCTCTCTCTCTTTTTCTCTCTCTGGGCAGTACGAGAAATTTTTTTGTAGGATCTCTTATGTATGTGATATTAAAAACACAGCGTCCGCAATGTCTTTATGATAAATTTGTTCAATGAGTTACTGTTACTAATGGGGAAGTTAGACAGCCAGAAAGGTTTCGAGTTCAACAGAGTAGAACTGTAACTTTTCAGAAGTCATTTATTGTATCGTCTACGACTTTGGGGAACAGTTTACCCAAAGAGATAGTTGATGCAGAGACAGTTTACTGTTTCAAAAGCAGAATTTCCAAATATTTGAAATATATGGAAGATTAGTAATGTAGTTTTAGCAATGTATTAAGTATCAAGTATGTTCTCAATTTAAGTGAAGATTGTTATATTTAGAGAGCATAGGCTACGTAAGTTAAGCAACACAGAATGAATTCAACAAAGAAATCTTTCTAAATGACCCGCCCGTTTGGGTTAGCCAGACACGCTAATGGTGCTCCCTGGACTTTGTATTCCTCAATAAAAAATGAACTACTTTGAGTTTGTTTGTACGTGGGATATAGCCCTGTGAGACAATCCCATTGTTTAAACGGGAAAAACTTGTTACGTAAAAATTTATCCGAATAAATAATCATTAAATGGTATAATTTTATTAAATGTTAATCAAAAATATAATAAACAAGCATTTTAATAATAAAAAAAATTTTAAGTACGGACAGCGAAAATCGAACGCACAACCTTAGGGCTATCAGCCGATGCTCTACCAGGAAGCTACCGACGCTTCGAACTATGTACTTCTACACCGGCTCGATGGCCATCCGTTCGCAATTTTTAAATTGCATTTTCCTCGAAACTGAGTCAAAATTGCGTCTTCTTGATTTTTCTCAGAAAACCTCTGGTACGTACCTTTCATTGAAAAGAGTATCAATTCAAATAAAAAAAAAGCATACCTCAAGGTCCCCTTGTGAGCACAAGATCACTTTATATTCGGGTAACAATTTTCAGGTAACAATCCTGGGATAACAATTAAAGGGCCACTGATGAAAGCACCTTCGATATTCATTCTCAATTTCTCACTGCCTCTCACTTTACTTGGTGGATCAATAAACCTTATGTCATTATGAATACTTTGTCTCGAATCTAGTAAAAGATAGGATTAAAATGTTTATCACTTTTCCCACCCTTAGTCAATCTACAACTCTTCCGAAAAGAGTCAGTCTGGGTTACAATGAAGGTTGCGTGAAACCACTGCGAATCGAAAGAATAATCGATAATTGTGTGTGCAACCATTTAAGAAGAGGGTAGGAAAGACACGCAATACAACTTAATTTAGAAAGTAATCATGAACTTATAACCAAAGCTTGAAACTGTCCTTGTGATTCCAGATCTAAAGAGTTAACATACTGGTTAAAATCAAAAAGTAATGCTCAAATAAAATGAAAAATGCTCACATGAAGAGTAATGTAACATAGTTAAATATGAGTTGATAAGAATTCGAGTAGTCGAAATCATTAATGATACCACGTAGGGAAACAATTAGGAGTTACATTAAGGACCCTTATTAGGTACGAAGGAAAGTCACTATACTGTCATAGAGTATGTGAGAAATGAAATTGGCACTTGCGGTTGCCCTATGCGATGTTCTCCTTTAATACGTCTGTCCATGAATCAACCGGTGTTACCAATCATGAAGTATTTGGTAGGAAATTAATATTTCCTTCCAAATTCGCTGAGTTAAAGGTCTCGATGACCTTCGCTAAACTTGTAGATGTTATTTCAAATCGACAAGGCTCTACAGAATCAATGGTCCACTTCCGCTTGGTAGCTGCAAAAAATTATAAGAATAATTATTATAATCATAAGGTTCACTAAATGAATTTTAAGGAAGAGCAGTATATCTACCTGTTAGTCGAAAGCAGGACCAAGCAATTAAAAGATTATTATGAAGGAGCCCATAAAATTATTCGCGCTGTAGGCGATTATAATGTTGAAATCCAAAGAGGGGACAACACTGCATCGATCACATGTATCAACTAATTCACTTAAGGCATATTTGGTGCGCCATTTTGCGATAGGAAATCTAAAAACATTTTAGAAACAATAATTTTTGACCAAATTAGAATTTTTTGAATTATCAATAAAAATATTAGATTTTTTGAGATTTGGTTAATGGAACACTCATTTCAAATAAACAAAAAAGTCTTTCATCTAATCTTTTTGATTTCGTTGACAGAAACTTTACAGATTTGATGGTGCTAATTTTGCATTTTGTTTACTATTTTAAAGTGGCCTGAGAACTAAGTTCAAGAATTTGTTCACGTTCCAAAAAAATAGTGGGGGGTGATTCCTAAAACGTTTATCACTTAAAGTGCCAGTCATTTTCAAACTTTCCTTTTAATAATAAATTTTATCAAAAAATATTTCAGTAAAGTACTTATGTCAAAGCACAATTTAGAAAAGTTTCATATTGCATTGAAGAAGATAAAAATCAAGAGTTGAGTTCAATATTTTAGAGTTAAGGATTTTTTTATGTACCCTGTCTATAAGTATCTATATATGTAAATTAATCAATACAATGTACTAATCGAAACCATAGATAGAAGATTCTAGACGTACTGCCATATATAATCCGCCCATTTGGGTCAGCTAGCCAGTTCTTCATCCGGGTTCCTTAGTGTAAAGTTCTTCGTCCGGATCCCTTACTGTTCTCATCTAGTTACAAGTGTAACACAATTAAATAAATAATTGAAGTATTTTGAGTCATTGATTCCTGGCGATCCTGTACGGCATAACAATTTCTAAAATCAGTTTAAAAATCACAATTATTCAAACTTTTAATAATGGGGCTAAAATGATTAATTTCATACTTACTTCATGGGTTGAGACCGTAAGAGCCCCTGACGTTTGGGTGATCCCGTTGCGTCCTCTTGTGACCCCAAAGCCCTCTCCATACGGCGAGGACCGCAGCGAGAAACGCTGAAGTCAAAATCAAATAAATCATAAGAATAGTAACTTTTCCCGTATTTTGCAATAAAAAAAAAAATTTAGTGTCATATTTTTGGTTGAGAATTAATCTTTTTTGGTTAAAATTTTTATTATTTGGTAGAAACCAAATAGTTGAATTTTCAACGCAACTATTACTAATCATTTGAAGGCGATGGAAGCATGCCCGAACCTCAAAATTGAATTGCCTCATTTTACTCCATAAATAATAGAATTACATATGCCTTAGATACTTGGGGCCTACTCCTCTTTTGAATTAAGTCTGCATTCGGAATGAAAATTTGGCTAATTTCAATACGTTTTGAGTAAATCGATTTTTTTATTCTAACCCGTTCACTCAAAACAAATCTTTGTACACAAACAGTTTTGAAATTAGCCAATTTTTCACTCCGAATACAGACTTAATTCATACCAATTTTGAGTTTACCCTGGCGAAAGTTTCGGATAGGAATTCATTCCAAATCATTCCGGAAGAATGCAAATCATTCCGAAATCTGTATCCGAACCAATCCGAATCTATCTGAATTAATCTGAAAAAAGTTCTCAATTTCATTCGATCCAAATCGGTTAAAAATTAATCCGGCTCAATCCGGTTCAATCCGAACCAAATTTTCAAATGCGAATGAATCCGAACTCAGATTTACCTAAACCGATTTCCAATCCGAATGAATCCAATTCAATCCGAACTCGGATTCATTCGGATTGAAAATTCAGTATATATGAATCCTAGTTCGGATTGATTCCTGTTGGTTCGGATACAGATTTCGGAATGAATTCTTATCCGAAACTTTCGCCAGGGATAGAGCCTGGTTCAAGTAGAATATGTTAGTGCAGTGACCTGACCTACCTCAGGTTGGGGAGAATGTCAAGATGCTTCTCAACCTTGAATAAGCCATCCATGTAGATGGAATGATTTATGCGAATTTGTTGAGTTACTGGCAGTGGCACTGCAACTACTGTCAGCTGGTTACAAGGTCACTCTGGGTCTCCAGAGCACTAGCAAGACGCCAATGCCTAGGAATTGTCTCATTTTAAGATGAGACCTTTTCCCCAATTTCTGAAAACACAAAATTAAAATATTCACATAGATATACATATCGGGCATTAAATTCCATATTATTAAATTATTATTATATATATTATATATTAATATTATATAATAATATATATTATTAAAAAAAAAAATTTCCTTAAACCTATTAAAGCTTTGACCCAATTGGGATATTCATTGTTTTCTTTCTGATTAACAAAATGGCGGCGGTTTTTCTGAAAAAAAAACTAACACTTATATTTTTTACCTATTTTTTGTTGAATTTTCACTATCATAAAGAAGATATCCTTTGAGTTTTATGCGAGCTAAATAACTTCTATCGCCAGAAGAAGTTTTTCGCTTTCTGGAAAAGCCCACCTGTTTTATTTTTTCATATACTTTTTTACAGATTGTTTTCCTAAATTTTGCAAGAAATCGCAAAAGTTATTTAGCCTGCATATAACATACAAGATATCTTCCTTATGAAAGTTCAAATTTAACAAAACATTGGCAAAAGATATAAGTATGAGTTTTTTTTAGAAAACCAACTTTTAATTTTTTCAGGAAAACTGACACCAGTTTGTTAATTTTGAACCTATTCCTAATTTTCTAGCGAATTTCAAAAGAAGACAAACTTGATCAAAATCGGACAAAAATGATAATATTCCAATTGGGTCAAAACTTATATAGGTTTAATGAGGTTTTTTTTTGGAAAAATAATACACAAAATTTAAATACGCATAACTTCATAGGAAATTTTATTTCACAAATTGGAAAAATACGTATCTCCTAATTTCCCCTAAAAACAACATATTTCGTCCGTGATTCTGCGACTTCAAGTGTACAACCTGCGTGATTTGAAATTGATTCAGTCCTATTATGTTCATTCAGGACTATACACCAGAAATTCTATTCTTTCTTTGCATATGAATTTTAACAAAATCTGATGTGTGTTTTGTCATAATCGAAATTTAAATTTCAAAAACTATCGAAAGGAAATATATTTTGGAGAGACGTTTACCACCCTCTTAAACTTTGTCCAATTGTTTTTTTAATTCGTTAGTTACAAACTTTATTTGGTTTTGCCCGAATCAAATTTTATTGAAAAATATTGAAAACACCTAATTGTAAAAAACGCAGTTTGAAGTCAATGCGCTCGTATGAAATAGAATGCCTCATATGTACGTACAAATGAAAATATTACAACAATCAATAACTGCAGGGGAAATACCTTCAGAATGATTCCCCTATCCGAGTGTCACTAGTGTGATTACCCGGCCAGAGAAGATGATTTCAGTTTTCGGTTTGTGAAACCGGTGACCGAAGAGGGATTTCCGTTAGAGTTAATTTCTGTTGGCCTAGGGGAGGAAAATACCGCAATCCGCCACTGATTTCAACCCGAATAAGGATTTCCATTCCATCAGCCGCCACCATCGAACGATGTCCCAAATTCACTTCAGGGCGTCTGCGCAATCTCCGATTTTCCTGCAACCTAAGGAAATCAATACCAAGGAAAAATGATATCAGAATTAGATCAAAGACAGAGAGTATTGAAGAGACTGTAGGTATTCGGTAATATATTTGGTATAATGGGTAACCTATAAAACCCACGCAGTGTGAAGGAGAGTAATGTAGACTTCTTTACATTAAACGTTTACTTTATTGATATCAAGTACATTGCGCGTACTTCGTCGGATATTTAACTATACCATGTAACCTAGCCGCCTGGCAACCAACAACTGGCTTGCCCTCTCGTCTGCTGCCACGACGGGGAGAAGCGACTCTCCCGCGCAACGCCCCCCACTCCGCCGAGTGGAGGGAGGGAATACGATTCCCTACAAGACACTGGACACTAGCGAACTCTGCCGCTTCGGACAAGAAGCTCGGGTATATCAACGGCAAGTTTACTTTCTACAATGCGTCTTCTCTGACAGTTAAAAATGTTTTGTATATGTGACGAATCACGATTCTCATTTGAGAAAACTCTTTAGTCTATGGCAAAAACTTGATAACAATTGTAGTGGGAAATTGGAAATCTACCTCACCATAAATAACCAAGTATTTTAGCGGGAAATTTTGATTTTAGATAAATTTCCAAATTTTAACTTAAATTTGAATTCAAATATTCTAGAACGGAAAAGAAGTCACTCATTAGGAATTTAGGACTGAAAAATAAGGAATATATTAGGGAGCGTGGGAAGCATAAGTTAGGGCAGCTGGGTCATAGTTTTGTCACAAAATCAACAGCTGATTCCTGTCATGATTCTGGAATGTTCTTTTTGGATTCTCGAATGAATCAGAAGCTGAGATAATAAGTTCAGGGACTTGATGATGGTGTGTGGGACTGACTCACTTATCGATGAGGGTTATTCTAGGCATGGGTAGCTTAGGGGAAGCGGTTGACTCAATTAAAATTCAAGGTCAGTTTTTGCGTAGGAGCATTTTTGAATTACAGTTTTAGGGATAGAATCTTCTGGACGAATTCCTACACTGTAAAAAAATCTTTTGTGATATTTACAATTAGATTGTAATTTCACGAGCAGTGTATTTTAAATTACAATGTATAACCTGGTAAATATACCAATGTCGCTCCGAAATTCACGATCTACTCCAACTTCACCCCATGGAACAGTATGAAATAACTGTCCGATGTAAATTTACTATGTCTGACGATGGAAATTATTTGATCAGCGTGGCACGTAGTCAATTTACGTTAGTGAATAAATTTAAATATGCTTATAAATTAACACTTTTTTGGTAAAGTTGCAGTATCTAGCATAATTTCACACACGGGTAGTATTGTTACGTCTTGGCATCCTGAGAAATTACAAACAGGACATAAATCGACAACCCATCGACAAACTGACAGAAAGACATGGCGCTTTGGACTTTATCATAAAATTACGTCTCAGAGCCTCTAATATTGCTCTAATAGTGATGAGTTATATGGGAATAAAAAAAATATGTCTTTTTTATTCAAAACGATACCTGAGAAAAGTAATATGCGCTTTATTTATCCTGATACAGTGTTTGAAAATTTATAACCGCACGAACATAACCTAAAAATTGAAATGTGGTCCTGACAATTTACGTCCTGCATTTTTTTTTACAAAAGGGTGTAAATTTACATCGTCGCACGTAGGTCAAATAATTTCCATCGTGGTACGATGTAAAATTACACCAACTTTTTTTACAGTGTACGTATTTACAAAATCCATGACCAAGGAATGGCAGTCTGGCTTTAATCAATAAAATCATGTGGGAGTAGTAAGTCTATAAAGCAGGGCGAAGGTGGAACCACGCAGACAGATTCATTTTGAATTCAAATCGGAATCTTTGCCGGATCGGTTAATTTGCGAATAATTATTTTTGAGTTTGCGAATATTATTGTGAATAATTTTCGATATTAAAATACTTAACAATTGTGAGAGTGCGTGACCTAGAATAAACTCTTATATATTTTTAACTAAATCCGATTTTAATAAAGACAGTGATTTTATTGCCCATCAACTTGCATTTGACTTTTTCTTAGAAACCAGTGGTCCAAATTTTGCAGGCGGCGTTTCAACATTATTTGCAGTAACGAGCCAGTAATAAACTGATTTGTATTTATTTCACCTCAAATAAAGGTGAAATCAGAGATTACAACGATTTAAAATCAAACTTGGCGGAAACGAGGATCAACACCAGAGGGCGGGGACCAGCCCAGGACGTAACATATACAAGTTTCATCGTAAAGGTTTTTAATAAAAATGCCACATTACTGTAGGGTTAGTGCTTGCAACAACAGTACAATAAAAAATAAACGATGTTCGTTTTTTCGACTTCCAGCGAACCCGACAACGTAAGTATAATAATAGGGAATACAATTTTTCTTGTAGAAACAATAAACTCACTAACCTGATATGAAAATTCACAAAAAAAAGAATAAATTTGAACAATAAGTTGCAACAATCACAAATAATGTAACTCGTCAACCGTAAGCAGGTGCAAATTTAAATAAATATTTGTATTTTGCAGTCGTGACGAGTGGATACAATTCGCTGAAGTTGACGAAAACGTTTGTCCCGATTTTCGGATAAACCCAAGGTCCGTCAATGCTGATAGGTAGGCTGTGCGGACCAGCCGCCATTTTTCAACTCGAAACTAGCGGGATGTTCTTTGTTTTTCCTTTATTTAACCTTATTCTCTCTGAAAGGAATAGTATATTGTGTATCGAGGGCGTGAAGAAGGCCCTTGATACACACTATACTTTTTGTCCTATCCTTCTTGAAAACAAGCATGTTAAGCAGATAGAGGATGTTTGGTGTACTTGGCAATTTTAGATTATAAGTGACAGTAAGAAATAGCGTACTTCTCAGAAGGGAGACAGTGAGGTGCAGCGAGACATTCTTTTTTTAAGATAAAGATAATTTCCTTTATATTCTCACTTGCGTGGTGCAGTGTATGTGTAGCGGGCGTAAAGTTTTATGTAGCGGACGTAAAGTGTTATTTAGCGGGCGTAAAATGTTACGTAGCGGGCGTACATTTTCATGTTGGCCCGGCGGCGGAGTGCGCATGTGCGAACGTCACTGGGCTGGAAGCGGCCACATTACGCCTGCCTCACGTGCATGCAATGACGCGCTTTCAAGGGGGGTCGGACCAAAAAGTATTTATTTATTACCAATGAGTAGTAAATTATTAATGATAATTTAAATGTCGCGCCGAAATCCGCCATTTTTCTACTGAGCGAGACGGCAGGGGAAGGCTCAGTTAGGTTTAGTTTGGGAACCAGCAACGCATGGCGCTAGTGCCACGAACCAGTGCTTTATGCTTAACGTGTGTGAGTGGGGTAGGTGAAGAGAGTGTGCCGTGTACATGAGTCGAACTGAAAAAAATTTAGAACTCTTAAACCTGGACTGGTCTTTGCGAACTATATTCTGGCTATTCACTTTCTGTCAATATTTTCGTGAATGGAAATATCCATCGACACGTTTTCCATTTGAAACTTTGTATATTAATATTTGAAGTTAAAATTGAAAATCAAAAGAATTCTTTTTTGAACGACCCTATTAGAAATTTTTTGATTCGGCCAGAGGAATAATTCTTTTCTCAGAATGATTAATTACAATAGTCATTATTATTACAAAATGTGAGCATTTATTGAATATTATTTCCTTTTAAATTGTAACCATAACAAGCACGTGAACTTATTAATAAATACACAAATACAAATGTACAAATCATGTCCTCCGCATACAATATGTTCGTACAATTCTCTCTTTGAGTAATAATTATTTTCTTAGAATTATAATAAATAAAAAACATTTTATCATTATCGGAGTTATAGTACATATTTCAGTCAATTTTTAATGAATCTATCTAAAATATTCTAGAAATTTTCTTTGAACTATATAGAACAACTTTCTCGCTGAAGGTTGTTTCAAATCTGAAGTTGCCTCGATGCTTTTTGTCTCCGAAAGTAGAAAAATGTGGTTACGTGGAGAAAAATAGATATTAAAGAAGACTATCTAGATATTACTAAAGTCGGCGTCAAAAGTACGCGACCCTCACTTTGATCGCTCGCAACTCGTTCAAAAAAATCGCAGAAAATCTTGCCCAGTTAAGCGTGAAAGCTTAAGGTCTCCCGAATCGAAAGATAGGTATATTGTTGTTCTAAAAATTTTTTTACTATAGCGCTGATGTAAAACGTGCCAAAAAACAAGGTTTTGGAGAACATTTTTTTCAAGCCTTGACTTTCGAGGCTTTCCAAAACGAGCTAGACGTCTTGAAAAATCTGAAAAAATTCACAGACGCTCCTTAAGGTGTCCAGAATGCAACGCAGTTTTCCAAGTTTCGGAATATGAAATTGTTTACTAATTACAGACCGTTTCCCACAAACATATCATCTTGAAAAGAAATAATGATAGGAAGTTGTTTTATGGCTTTAGATGTGCAGTTTTGTAACGCGATTGAAGTACAATTTGAAAAAATGAAATTAGATCAATATTTCGTGAAATAAACCTTTACGCATATTTCGAGATTTAATGAGAGTAGCCATCGTATAAAAAGAGTATCCATTTCACAATAATAGGGACCTGAGAAGGAGGGGGATACCGGCTCACCCGCTAAACTAGCGCTAGTCTCTCTCTCTATCTCTAGGCAGTAGGAGAATTTTTTTCGTAGGATCTCTTATGTATGTGATAATAAAAACACAGCGTCCGCAATATCTTAATCATAAATTTGTTGAATGAGTTACTGTTACTAATCTGGAAGTTAGACAGCTGGAAAGGTTTCGAGTTCAACAGAGCAGAACTGTAACTTTTCAGAAGTCATTTATTGTATCGGCTACGACTTTGCGGAACAGTTTACCCAAAGACATAGTTGATGCAGAGACAGTTTACTGTTTCAAAAGCAGAATTTCCAAATATTTGAAATATATGGAAGATTAGTAATGTAGTTTTAGCAATGTATTAAGTATTAAGTATGTTCTCAATTTAATAATCGATTGTTATGTTTAGAGAGCATAGTTTACGTAAGTTAAGAAACGCAGAATGAAGTGTGAAATTCTGTGTGTGTACATATGTATTTTTTACTGTTATGTCCTTAAGGGTTCAGCCCAGGACAAATCAAGTATCAATCAATCAAACAATCAGAGAATGACTCCCTCTAAATAACCCGCCCGTACGGGTTGGCCAGACAGTTCTCTCCTAGTTCTTCATCCTAGTCCTTTACTATAAAGTTCCACCCAGTTCTTGAATAAAGTTAGAATTAAATTTAATAAGTATAATTACTTATTTGACGATCCTGTAATGCGTAACATTTTTCTGGCAATCCTGCCAGGATAGTGGCAGAGTGACTAGGCTTCTACGGTTGCCAATTGAAGGCAAAACTGCACTATCTTTGATCCAAAGAACCTGTGAAAAAGAAAAAAAAAGATTTCCACGGAAATCCGAAAATGAAAGACATTCTACGGAATTAGGGGAAAAAACAAAGAATTGCTACGGAAATTCATAAAGGACGACAAGGAGGATTCTACGGCATCCAAGAAGAACTCCGCATCTACCTATGGGTGACCCGACAACCAGAAAAGTAGGAAAATTGGTAGGAAAATTGGGGTAAAATTAGTCGGTGAATCAAGTATTCACTATACGACATAAAACCCCTGTTTTCCGAAATTCAAAAAAATGAACGAGGCTCCCTGGCCTCTGTGTTCTTCAATAAACCGAAAAAACTACCTCGAATTTGCGTGTACTTGTTGTAGCACGATTGCACAAACGAGAGGTCTAAACGGGTAAAAGTTCGTGACCATAATCTCAGATTGCAGAACTGTGGCGTCGGACCCCATCTCGATTGTGAAGCCCATTCCATTCCTTCTACGATATACGCCGGCTCCTGAATTCTCCTCGTTTCTGGAGCCATCTCTAAACCAGCTGTCTCCATCACTGGGCAGGTGTGCGTCACCGTTAACCCATTCCTCCTTCGTGGATAGGCTAACTCGATACTTCTTGTCAAAGAGGTAGCGAGTGACCATTTTGTCCCTGGGCATGTACAGGGTCGGCCTCCTCGCGATGTCAACTGGGATCTTCACAGCTGTCGAGATCCTTCAGTCATTCACCGGATTAAGCCTCCAGGCCGCCTTCGTAGCCACGGCCTTGATGGTAAGATGGAGGGGCTCTAAACCTATTAGTGCCCGCAGTGCCATCGTGGGTGTCGACTTCGAGGCTTCAGTGACGCCTCTCAAAATCAGTCCGCTGATCCTTTCCAGTGGAGACTTCACAGTGGACAGCTCGACCCTGCTCCACCAGACCACCGCCGCATAGGTTAGCCTGGGTAATCAATGGTTGATTCGGACCAATTATTTATTCACCGTTCGTAACATTATTATATATTATTTATTGTATAATCATTAATTATTTTTTACTTTTTAATATAATCAATTATTAGTTATGTAAGAGTATGAGTATGGATGTACGTGTGGGGACTATCCGCATGCGGTATGAGTGCATCTGTGTGTGCCCAGCTTATGCTAATGAGCGTAAGATTTTATGGCGCTGCGATGGGGGGGAAGTCGTCGTCAATGCGATGGGAACGAGGGGACACTCTTGGTTCCGGCCTGTTCTCGAGCGCATGGCGCTAAGTCACTCTATAACCATGTAGTTAATAAACCTTGAGTTAAATTTAAAAAGGCCTCCTGAATTTATGATGCCCACCCTTACAGTTATATATTATGTCACGTACTGCGTGACTTTTGACGAAATCTGTATAGATATTGATAAGATAAAAATAACTTGCATTCTAAGAATCGGCTATCTGCAGTAAATCAATAAAGAAGTGGAAAGTGAAAAACGGTGTAACAGATCTTCGCCCGCCCGAATATAAAAGGAGGTACCTTCTGCCTCGACTTCAGTTCAGTTTCTGGTTGGAGTGCGGGTTCCAGTTAAACTTCAGTGCGGAGGGCACTCCTGCCTCAAGGTCACCGTGATCTCAGTTCTCCAGTGAGAGAGAGGTTTTCTGTTGTCAACCAGTGTCCTGGGTACACCCACCTCGTGAATTCCGGACCTTCATCCTGAAGGCCCATCAGCACAAGTGGTCAAAAATCAATCTGCAGTTCCGAAATCAAACCAAGTTCCAGTGGTCAAAAAATCAAGTTGCCGTTCCGAAATCAACCCAAGTTCCAGTGGTCAAAAATCAAGTGGCAATTTCGGAATCAACTCAAGTTCCAGTGGTAAAAAATCAAGATGCAGTTCCGAAATCAACCCAAGTTCCAGTGTCAAGTACCTTGCAGTTGAAATCTAAGTTCCAGTGTCAAGTTTCCGGTCACTGATAAGGATTTTTACCAAGGTCAAAATATTCTAGAAATTTTCTTTGAACTATGTAGAACAACTTTCTCGCTGAAGGTTGTTTCAAATCTGAAGTTGCCTCGATGCTTTTTGTCTCCGAAAGTAGAAAAATGTGGTTACATGGAGAAAAATAGATATTAAAGAAGACTATCTAGATATTACTAAAGTCGGCGTCAAAAGTACGCGACCCTCACTTTGATCGCTCGCAACTCGTTCAAAAAAATCGCAGAAAATCTTGCCCAGTTAAGCGTGAAAGCTTAAGGTCTCCCGAATTGAAAGATAGGTATATTGTTGTTCTAAAAATTTGTTTACTATAGCGCTGATGTAAAACGTGCCAAAAAACAAGGTTTTGGAGACACTTTTTTTAAGTGTCAAGTTTCCGGTCACTGGTAAGGATTGTTACCAAGGTCAACAGGTGGTTAATACTGAGCCGTTTCTCCCCTACATTGTAAATCTTTCCCTACACCTGATTATCAATTGAATAAATAAACTCTGTTACTCAATATTAAATTTGAAATTGACCAGAGAATCCCTGTCCACGCTTGTATAAATAGTTGAGATGAATTAATTAAACCGGTTAAGGAAATTTTATTCTCGTTCCAAAACCGTACACCAATTACAAGGCGAGATAGGTAGCATGTATATGTGGGAAAAAGAAAGCATGTTATCTTATGCCACTAGAATCAAGGAAATCTCAGACCAAATCTTTGATGCCCACCGCATAAATAATAGTGGGATCACCAAAAATGTTATGAAAAATTGAGTCATAAGTCCTCGAAAGGCGTTATCCATCATTCGTTGAAATGCTACGGTGAGTCCGTTGAAATAGTCGAGTAATTTTTATTCTCCTTATAATTCTTAAACTCCAGTTTCCAAGAATTCATGTGCTAAATTGAAATCATAAAACCTTGTAACCCTCAATAAGTATGTAAGGTATCTAATCAAATTTTCAAGAAATCATGTATTAAACCAACTCATAGAAACGTTGTAACCTCGATGAGTATGTAAGGTATGCAATAGAATTTTCAAGAAACCATGAATTAAACTAAAATCATAGTATAACCTTTGTCACATACTACGTCGTGAACTTACATGTATTTGCAAGATATTGACTAGTGGGACGAGGGAAACCATTGGACACACACACACACATTATCGGATTAAGGAGAAGAAGCAACCCTTCGATCAACGAAGTCTGTGGTGATTTTACGACTTTTGGAGCAATAAACTCATTAGACGTGGAAAAGGGTGGAAATAACCGCACCCACTATCGATTACACGTGGACCTTTCGAGTGAAGCAGAAACTTCTCGAAGAACACGTGGAGGAGGTTGTTACTAATGTTCGCCCAACCGAGTAGAAAAGGAGGTATCTTGCACCCTTTACTCAGTTCTTCGGTTTGCCGAACTCCGGACCTTCTGATTGAGGGCCCGTCAACCTTCAAGTCTCCAGTCTAAAAGATCAAGTTAAATAATTCTTAGTCTTGATCCCAGCCCAACTTAAGTTCTACAAGTTCTTCAGTGCACAGTGCTGGAGCATTGTTGGCACGATCAATAATTGATTACCCAACAATTCTTCAAGTCCTGAGATCTCCCTTTTCGACTTGTTTCCCGAAGTACAGCTCTAGTCCAATTTTTCACTCAACGGGTATCTCCAGTTCAACGCAGTTTCTGAGCGAAGAGGCAATTATTGTCGAAGTCAATTATTGGATCATCATCAATTCGACATCTAGGTAACAAGAATTCTGCATCTACGATTCTATAATCAACCTCTCTCTCATCTCAATCGTACTAGTCATCACCCTACATTGTCCTCATGAATTTTATTACCTTTCCTCGAGAGCCATTTTTCCCTTCAAAATCTTGTAAAACGTTCCCTATTTGCTCTATTGATCTTTCAATAAATGTCTAATATATAATATCCATCTCGTATCTCTCACATTTCATTTGACCCTGAACCTGTCCCCTTAGCACAGAGTTTCGTACTCTGTCGATAAATTCAGGAAGTTCACTGACCACTTATGTTTACTCCTAAATACCATCTTAGGACGTAACACCTTGATGCGTATGTAAGGTATGTGATCAAATTTTCAAGAAATCATGAATTGAAGCAACTCATTGAAACATTGTAACCTCGATGAGTATGTAAGGTGTGCAATAAAATTTTTCAAGAAATCATGGATTGAATTAAAATCATAAAAAAATTGTAACTTTGATGTGTATGTAAAACAAAATTCTAATCTTGGAACTATATAAGAACTAATTACCTAAATTTTCAACAGAAAATATATAAAGAATTATAAAAATATTCGCAACGCAGAATACGTATTGAAATGAATAAATGCTGACTCAAATCTTTAAAGGAAAATATGTACGCAATTATAGAAATATTGTAACCCTGAAATTTACTTTTCAAGAAAATTCGCTGAGTAACATTTAGTAACTGCCAAGCAACTGCAAATTTATAATTGTAAAAAATCTGTTGGTGAAAACTGCGCCACGATTTGTAAGTGCTGATACGTGGATTTCCTGCTATCTTTGAAGCGATAATAGTTGTCGACTCTTTTGTGGAGGAATTATCAGCCAATTGATTTTAATCGTCATGAATTCTTAGGAATCCAAATCATCAGGAGTATGTTTCGCAAAGTCTCCTATTATGAATGATGCGTCAGCGTAGTACTTGATCGTGAGCGAATTCGGTATGTTGAAACTATTAATGGTGTAAAAAAGTTAAAATATTGACTTTTGTCTTTAATTTGATTGTTTCTCGTTTCACAATATGATTTTTATGTGTCTGCACTTTTTTTAGGTCTTTTGGCTATCATTTTTCTTATAAATCACAAGGTTTTGCAACATGATGTTGAAATGTCGCTATTACTCAAGCTGTGTTATCAGATTTTTAAATGATAAATACAATTCCCTCCTACTAATTTAGTGTTTAGCTCATTTCGCAGTTTCTGGTTCAGTCTACAAGGGTTCAATTACCCATCTTGTAACCGAAGTCAAATCAGACTGAAGTCTCCGTTAATCTCCAAGAATGTTCAAGAAAGAAAACACTACAATTTCCTATGTCAACACCCTCTCTCTACTTTTCGAGAATAGCTCTCCCTCAACTATAATTAATCTCGCCTTCCATACTACCACTAAATTTTTCCGAGCCGTTTCTCCCCTAATATGTGTGAGTCTCTCCCTTAATTATATCTATCGATGTTTCAATAAACCACCTAATCTTATACTGTTTGAATTCACTAGTAATACCCTAACCACCTTGCGAACTATTCCCATCTTCCATCCTTGGGACATAACATCATACCATTCAGTCAGTCAGTGTTGTACGTGGGATATAGCCCTGTGAGGCAATCTCATTGTTTAAACGGGAAAAACTTTTTACGTAAACAATCATTGGCAAGAAGAAAATCAGCAATAATAAGGAAAATTAAAATTAGGTGAAAGAAAATTTAGGCAATTTGGAATTCAAATATAATAGTGACTAAACTTAAAATCAAACTGGAATTTTTAAACTCAAACAGGCTCATCCGCGGACTCAGACTCGACGGACGTAATTGAAAAAAATAGATAAACCCTTCTATACAGCAGAAAACATGTCCCGAGCATCTTCCCCTAACGCTAATAGATCCCAATCCCCTACGATCATAACTACCGACGAATTGTTAAAATTATTAATAACAAAAGTAAACGGAATGGAATCTATGATGAACCAGATAATAATAAATGTAAATGCATTGGCTAGTGAAAATGATAGATGAATGGTAGAAATGCAGAAAATAGCAAAGTCAGTGGATCTCAAGGGAGAGATTGTAACAGACGATTCGAAGGATGCGGAAATTACGAGTGATGAAGGCGAAGATGAGGAGAAACAGAAAAGGACAACTCAAACTGTAGAATCGCCAACAGCACGCGCACCACAATTAATCAATAACTCGGCGACGTTCGACCCTTCAACCGCACTACCCACTAGAACACCTCATAATACGAACAACCGAGAGCAAGTTCAAGGTGGTATCGATATAATTCCTGTTAAGGATATGATAAGAACGGTAGAAATCTTGAATGGAAGTGACGACGTAGGAGTCAGTGACTTTATTAAATCCATCAAACGAGCGCGACTTCAGGGCGACAATCAAAACTTATTATTAGATTATATTTTAACGGAAAAAATTACAGGAAGTGCTAAAAGAGCGATTAGGCACATAAGAATCAACTGTTACGAGGATTTGTATACAGCATTAAAAACACATCTAGGAATAACCACTTGTGTGGAATTATGCCGAACAAAACTAGAAAATGTGAGAAATGTGAGAAAAAAATTCGAAAATGTACAAATTTACAGTCAACGCTTTAGGAGCGTTCACAATGGGTTAAATTATGTTTTGCAATCCGAACACAGTTCGGAAAAGGAAAGAAAGATTGCGTTGAAGATGGAAGAAAAGGGAGCAGTTAAAATATATATTATGAACTTACGCGACGAAATTTCGAGTCACGTAAGGCCGATGAAACCTGAAAATTTGGATAAAGCTTTGCAAGAAGCATTAGAGACGAACATATGGATTAAAGAGAAAACTATAAATAAAATAATGAAACGAATTAAACCTATATCCCAACTTATTCGTCCATCAATAACACTACAGCAAGGCCTCAAGCAAATACAACACCATTTAAAACACCAATCCAAAACACTCCATTATCCAATCGATTACAAATGAAGTGCCATAAATGCGGAAAATTAGGACACTTCGCAGCCCAATGCTACAATAAGCCTCCAAATTTTCAGAATACCCAAAACCCCAAACGACCACCTCAAACTCAAATCAGGACAAAAAGGGAACAGGAAGAAGAGGAAAATTACTCAGAGAATCAGGAAATGACTGTAATACAAACAAGGAATGGCGACGGTGAAGCAATTATTGAATTTGTGAATGTCTTTAACGGAATGCGAAGTTTTTTTGGACTTTCAACCCGTTCTAATTCGGGAGCTTATCCAAACGAGTTCCCAATTTCGTAAAACATTACCTAATTCTAAAGGGTGTAATTGACCCATTCAAGAATATAAATTAATTGATATTGACTGTTTAAAGTGTCAGACAATTCTTCTTTTAGCTTCTATGAGCTGCTTTCCCGTAGTGATAATTGAGTAAGAATAGCTAATTTTTGAGAATGAAAACAACAGAGTTAATTGCAAGAATATAGATACTGGATCGAAGGACAGCTTCATAGGCAAAGAATTCATCGTAGAAAATTACTTTAAAATTCAGGGATTAAAATTAGAAAAAAGTAGAATCGCTTTTCGTATGAATCAAAAACTACTTATGGTTGATAAAGTTTCATTTATAGTAGTTTTTGCTTATCAGACATTTCATTTCAGATTTATCGTTCTACCAGGATCTACCGTCAAAAAGTCAATATTTTATAGATAAATTCTGTAAGAAAGACATACAATACAACTTAATTTAGAAAGTAATCATGAACTTATAACCAAAGCTTGAAACTGTCCTTGTGATTCCAGATCTAAAGAGTTAACATACTAGTTAAAATCAAAAAGTAATGCTCAAATAAAGTGAAAAATGCTCACATGAAGAGTAATGTAACATAGTTAAATATGAGGTGATAAGAATTCGAGTAGTCGAAATCATTAATGATACCACGTAGGGAAACAATTAGGAGTTACATTAAGGACCCTTATTAGGTACAAAGAAAGGTCACTATACTTTCATAGAGTATGTGTGAAATGAAATTGGCACTTGCGGTTGCCCTATGCGATGTTCTCCTTTAATACGTCTGTCCATGAATCAACCGCTGTTACCAATCATGAAGTATTTGGTAGGAAATTAATATTTCCTTCCAAATTTGCTGAGTTAAAGGTCTCGATGACCTTCGCTAAACTTGTAGATGTTATTTCAAATCGACAAGTCTCTACAGAATCAATGGTCCACTTCCGCTTGGTAGCTGCAAAAAATTATAAGAATAATTATTATAATCATAAGGTTAATTAAATGAATATTGAGGAAGAGCAGTATATCTACCTGTTAGTCGATAACAGGACCAAGCAATTAAAAGATTATTATGAAGGAGCCCATAAAATTATTTGCGCTGTAGGCGATTATAATGTTGAAATCCAAAGAGGGGACAACACTGCATCGATCGCATGTAGCAACGAAATCAAACGAAACGTATTCGGCGCGCCGTTTTGCGATTGGAAATCTAAAAATCAATAAAAATATTAGATTTTTTGCGATTTGGTTGAAATCATTTCAAATAAACAAAAAAGTCTTTCATCTAATCTTTTTCATTTCGTTGACAGCAACTTTACAGATTTAATGGTGCTAATTTTGCATTTTGTTTACTATTTTAAAGTGGCCTAAAAACTAAGTTCAAGAATTTGTTCATGTTCCAAAAAAATAGTGGTGGGTGATTCCTGAAACGTTTATCACTTAAAGTGCCAGTCATTTTCAAACTTTCCTTTTAATAATAAATTTTATCCAAAAATATTTCAGTAAAGTACTTATTTCAAAGCACAATTTAGAAAAGTTTCATATAAGTATCTATATATGTAAATTAATCAATACAATGTATACCTGTAATTGCGCATGTACTTTCTGGTACTTTCCATAGTATTTGGAATCATTGAGTCCTGTCGATCCTATACGGCATAGCAGTTTCTAAAATTAGTTTAAAAATCACAATTATTCAAACTTTTAATAATGGGACTAAAATTATTAATTTTATACTTACGAAGATTTTAGTATACTTAAGAATCGATGTATCAACGTTGATTTTATTTATTATTATTATTTCCTGGGTTCTTTGTCGTTTTTTCAATTAAAAGCAAACTAAATTAATACAACCCAATAAGAAATTTCAATTATTTTTCGTTGAAAGTTCATTCTTTTTGGATAAAAAGTCTACTGCCATATATTTGGTTGAGAATTAATCATTTTTGGTTAACATTTCCATTATTTTGTAGAAACCAAATAGTTGAATTTTCAACTTAAAAGGATCAATTTTCAACTAAAACCGGAATATTTGTATTTTCAGTTCAAAAAATAAATTTTCAACCAAAAAAGGAGTTTTTAACAAAATAATTAAATTTTCAACCATAGAAATAATTTTTTGATCAAGAAGATGAATTTGAAAAGTTAAGGATTTAACTTATTTGTTGCAAATTCGACTTTTATGTTTGAAATCAGCTGTTGTCTTCCTTCCCTTGCAACGCAACTATTACTATTCATTTGAAGGCGATGGAAGCATGCCCTAACCTCAAAATTGAATTGCCTCATTTTTCTTCATAAGTAATAGAATGAAATCTTTCTTGGATACTTGGGGCCTACTCCTGTTTTGAATGAAGTCTGCATTCGGAGTGAAAATTTGGCTAAGTTTTGGAGTAAATCGATTTTTTTTTATTCTAACCCGAGCACTCGAAAAAAATCTTTTTACACAAAACAGTTTTGAAAATAGCCAATTGTTCGCTCCGGATACAGACTTAATCCATAACAGGAGTAGGCCTTGAGTATCTTAACAAAGATGTAATTCTAGTATTTATGGAGTAAAATGAGAAAATTCTATTTTGAGTTTACCCTGGCGAAAGTTTCGGATAAGAATTCATTCCGAATCATTCCGGAAGAATCCGAATCATTCCGAAATATGTATCCGAACCAATCCGAATCTATCTGAACCAATCCGAAAAAAGTTCTCAATTTCATTCGATCCAAATCGGTTAAAAATTAATCCGACGTAATCCGGTATCAATCCGAACCAAATTTTCGATGCGAATGAATCTGAACTCAGATTGACCTAAACCGATTTTCAATCCGAATGAATCCAATTCAATCCGAACTCGGATTCATTCGGATTGAAAATTCAGTATATATCAATCCGACTTTGGATTGATTCGTGTTGGTTCGGATACAGATTTTGGAATATTTCGGAATGAATTCCTATCCGAAACTTTCGCCAGGGATAGAGCCTGGTTCCAACTCCCTTAGGTAGAAATGTCAAATTTCAAGTAGAATATGTTAGTGCCGTGACCTGACCTACCTCCGGTTCGCGAGCATGTTCGGGAGAATGCTTCTCAACCTTGAATAAGCCATCCATGTAGATGGAATGATTTATGCGAATTTGTTGAGTTATTGGCAGTGGCACTGCAACTACTGTCAGCTGGTTACAAGGGCACTCTGGGTCTCCAGAGCACTAGCAAGACGCCAATGCCTACGAATTGTCTCATTTTGAGATGAGACCTTTTCCCCAATTTCTGAAAAGACAAAATTAAAATATTCACATAGATATACATATCGGGCATTATATTCCATATGAGCGCACTGTCAAAAACAAATTCTTTTCTATTTTCTTCAACCTGCGGTAAATTGTAATAAGGACCTTATTGTAGGTGCAAAACCATAAGCCACCATATTGCATTGTTACCGAAATATGGGGGTTGGTAGTTGGCATACTTCGATGTACGGACCATTTTTCAATGTAATATTATTGGTTTAAAACCAAACCAAGTAAAGTTTTTAACTGACGAATTTGGAATATTTTGAAATTCCAAATATCTCAAAACACGTATCCTCAGATTATGACGAAATGCCTATTAAAAGAAAGCTTAACATTTTCAATTTACAACCCTGAATGGATACAGTGGACATTTTAGAATTCAGAACCTAACACCCACTTGAACCAAATTCAGTGTTCCCCATTTGTTTTTCATTTCTCCCTGTTAGGTTCTGAATGCAGACTACTCGAGTCGCTCAATTATACAGTTATTTTAATTAACAATTAAGAATATAATTAAATGTCCGTGACCGAATCCGTTTTAGATTAGGCAGGTCCTGCACTTAAAGTCGCAGAGTCTCTTGGCGATGAAATATTTTGTTTTTAAAGGAAATTAGGCGCTACGTACTTTTTCGACTTGCGAAAAAAAATGTCTACGAAGTTATGTGTATTTCAATTTTGTATTTAAAAAAAAAAAAATTTGTCTTTGAACCTATAAAAGCTTGGACCCAATTGGGACATTCATCGTTTTCTTTCTGATTCGGACATCATTCATTGTCTTCTTTCGAAATCCGTGAGAAAATTTTAAAAAGTTCAAAATTAACAAAATGGCGGCAGTTTTTCTGAAAAAACTGACACTTTTTTTTTGCCAATTTTTTAATTTGAATTTTCACTATAATAATCTGTCGCCGGGAGAACTTTTTTGTCATAAAATCGAATTTTCTAATTTTTCTCGCAAACAACGATATATACGAAAAAATGTTAACATGATAGTTTTTACTTCCAAAAAAGTTCTATGAAAAATATCTCTTGCTCTTTTGCGAAATCTTGCGTCGTTCACGAGAAAAATTCAAAAATATTATTTTTAGGAAAAAATATTCTTCCCGCCTCATAAATGGTTTACACGCATAAGGCTGATAGGATGCCTTTTTTCTATCAGTGAAAACTTTTCAGAAATATTAAAAGAATAACAAAGGTGGGGTTTTCCAAAAAATATTCTTTTCAGATTTTCAAAATTTAATGAAAAAAAGAAAAACGCTTTCTGGAAAGGCCCACCTGTTTTATTTTTTTACATATTTTTTGTTAGTTTGTTTCCTAAAAATATAAATTTTGATTTTTGTTTCGTCAATGATGGAAGAAATCGCAAAAGAGGAAGAGGTATTTTTCAAACAGCTTTTTAAGACATGCAAACTTGTAATTTATGCAACATTCTTTCGTATGCAGCCTTACTTGTGAAAAAAATAAAAAATTCGATTTTATGAAAAAAAATTTCCTGGCCACAAAATTTATCTGGCTCGCATAAAACATACAAGATTATGAAAGTTCAAATTCAACAAAAAATTGGCAAAAGATATAAGCATGAGTTTCTATAGAAAATCAATTTTTAATTTTTTCAGAAAACCCGCCACCAAGTTTGTTAATTTTGAACCTTTTCCTAATTTTTCTGGCGAATTTCAAAAGAAGACAAACTTGATCAGAATCGGAAAAAATGACAATATTCCAATTGGGTCACAACTTATATGGGTTTAATGAGGGTTTTTTTTCGAAAAACAATACACAAAATTTAAATACGCATAACTTCATAGGAAATTTTATTTCATAAATTGGCAAAATACGTATCTCCTAATTTCCCCTAAGAACAAGATATTTCGTCTCTAAGTGATTCTGCGACTTCAAGTGTAGAACCTGCCTGATTGAAATGGATTCAGTCCTATTATATTAATTCGGCACTATAAACTAGAAATTCTATGCTTTCTTTTAATATGAATTTTATCAAAATCTGATGTGTTTTGTGATATTCAGAATTGGAATTTTAAAAACTCTCAAAAGGAGATATATTTTGCAGAGACGTTTACCACCCTCTTAAAGCTTGTCAAACTGTTTTTTGAATTCGTTAGTTACAAACTTTATTTGGTTTTGACAGAATTAAATTTTATTGAAAAATGTTCTACACACCCAATTGTAAAAAACGCAGTTCGAAGTCAATGCGCTCATATGAAATAGAATGCCTCATATGTACGTACACATGAAAATATCACAATAATCAATAACTGCAGGGGAAATACCTTCAGAATGATTCCCCTATCCGAGTGTTGATAGTGTGATTACCCGGCCAGAGAAGATGATTTCAGTTTGTGGTTTGTGAAACCGATGACCGAAGAGGGATTTCCGTTAGAGTACATTTCTGCTAGCCTAGAGGAGGCAAATATCGAAATCCGCGACTGATTTCAACCCGAAAAAGGATTTCCGTTCCATCAGCCGCCACCATCGAACGCTGTCGCAAATTCACTACAGGGCGTCTGCGCAATCTCCGAATTGCCGGCAACCTAAGGAAATCAATACCAAGGGAAAATGATCCCTGGCGTACAGGTTGCAGGAATGCTTCCCACTTTGAGTACCTTCTCTTTCAGTATCACTTAAGCCCCTGACGCATTTTTTTTTTTATTCTAGGTATTTGGGATCGAATCCAAGTATTTCTCGAAACCCGGGAATGCGCGTTTAAAAATTTAAACGCAAAAAACAGAGTGGGGTGTGCGAACACCCCACGTAGCTCTATACGTCCCACGATTCCACGTTGTCCTCGAAGGGTTAAAGTAATCTCGAATTATAATGAATAAAAGAAACAAAATAAATATCTAAATTGTTGCGATTATAATTGTACGTGAAAATTTACGTTAGAAGGTAATGCCGCAATTGCAATAAGTTTATTTTTTAGCGTTAGAAATTAGAAAAACATAGTGGCAGTCATTTCAATGACAGCCACTATGTTTTTTTCAGCCCCCTGGAACTCTGAGTTGAAAATGTACAATGTGTTGACGGTGACCGTGTGGTGGCGCCAGTTATGCAGTTGGCCTATGATCGTTGCAAATGCATGGCAAAATAATAACATTGAATTTAATAACACATTAAAAGTAATTTACTGACAGTGTTGAATAATTATCTTTGGGTTTTTTGAATGATCTTTGCGACATTTTCCATCTTCTAAGCGAAAGAAAACTGAGAAAAACTGTTTTTAGATGTAAAAATCTGCATCTATTTACAGATGCTCCAAAATATCCACGGTGTTGAAATTTTGAAATTTAGATGCTTTAGATTATAAAAAAATGATATCTTAATATATTTCCAGGGTTACCGCTGAACCGAGAAATGACCGGGAATTTTATGAAACCGGGAAATAACAGTGAATTTATTTTTTGACCGGGAATTTTACAAATAATTAGAAAAAAAATCGGTCCAAGTTTGATTTCAACATTTTTTAAAATAATTAGTTGAATTGTTATATTATGATATCATTCAGTTTACAATGCGTAATTCAAAAATCTTTCACTTAACAATTTTCTATTTTAGATTTTAATTTTTAAGCGTACATTTTTCATTAAAAGAATTTAAAAATGCAGTTTTGAAGACCTCAAATTTTTAAAATTAGAAGCATTTGAAATCGAAAATTTTGTATAAAAAATATTTTTAGTTGATCAACTGTGAATATAAATTATAATGATTTTTAAAATTGAACTGCGCATTAAGGATGAACAAGTGAATAATAATTAATTTTACAAGACGATTCGAAATCAGTTCAAAATTTAAGAATTTCCATCAGATTTTAACGTTAAAGATTAAACTGTTTAAATTGGAAAGTCTTAGTAGTTGAACAAATGTAAACGTATGATTGAAACTTCATGAACTATTTAAAATTGTATAATAACTTCAAAACAATATATTCATACTTGAAGACTTTTATTAAATTTAAAAATAATGTTTTAGTCTAAAATTTGAAACTTTAAAATTTGAAATTTTTTAATTATGAAAAATAACAATTGCTGAATATTTAGAAATTTTGACTGTTCATTTAAAATCAGTAATTGGAAATCAAATATTCAAAATTAAAAAAAAAAACTTTGAACACCTATTATTATTCCTAGAAAAAATTCAAATAAGTCGAATTTAGTTTCAATTTAAAATTTGAAATGATTTCAAATAATTTAAACAAAGTGTCTACGTACACCGACAAAATTTGGCTATTCGTACCGAAATTTCGGTATAAATAGCCCACGGCCTAATTTAAAACAAAATATAGATTTGTGTAGGTTTCAAACAAAAAATTTAGAAGATTTTTAAGAATTGTGAAAGGCTTCAAAAGAATAAAAAACATTTTCTGAAGATTCCTAGGAAAATTGAAAATGACTTTTTATTTTGAAAAATTAATTTTAAGAGAATATTTAAAAAGATTTTTAAAATTGTCAGAAATGAATCTGGAAGATTTTAAGGAAATATTTTTTATTTTGCAGGATTTAAACGAAATTTTAGGAAGAATTCGAATCTTTTGAAAGATGTTTAGAAGGTCTGAAAAAATTAATTCATAATTTGAAAAAATGTAAAACAACGTGTAGATGTTTCAAGATTTTGAAATAAAATTTTGCAGCTTTTTAAGGATTTTCAAACTATTTAAAATAAAAATATTTTAACTTCTGATTTAAGAAGTGTTCAGTTTATAACCAAAATGTAATCGTTCAATTTGTAATAATTATAGCTTAAAATTGCTTAAAGTGATTTACAGCTCAGTTTTTATTACTTCAAATGGACACATTTTTAGCTTTAGAGTTAGAATTTTTTACTTTCATTGACCGTGAAAAATCTTAGCGAACCGGGAAATGACCGGGAATTTTTTTCTGTGATTAAAACGGCCACCCTGATTTTCAAATTTTCAAGTTTAAAAAAATGAACCAAAAATATACATTGTAAACAAATTTACTGGTTTTTAAATTAAACATGAACTAAAGTTATTTCAAGCTAAAAAATAAACGTTGTTAAAAATGAGTTATAAAATCGAGGAAAATATTTTATTGTTAATTATAACTAGTTTTTGAAAAGAATTCGAGGTGAACATTTGAAATAAATATTTCACAATTTTCATTGCTTATTTAACAATAGTTTTTGGGGTTTAATGTTTTTTCTCTTACTTTAGGTAAAAGTTGCAACTATTATTTAATCCTAATACTGTATGGCTCATTTTATTCCTTAAAAGATTCTTTGCAAATCTCATTGGTACGTTTTTATTGAAAAACTTATTTAGGAATTATAAAATCGTGATTTTTGTAAACAATAGGTTTTCATAAATGAAATTTTTTAAATAAAAACGTACCAATGAGATTTGTAGAGAATCTTTTAAGGAATAAAATAAGCGCTCCTGCGTCAGAATTAAGTAAGAATTGCAACTTTTACCTAAAGAGTAAAAGTAAAACATTAAACTCTAAATAGTTATTGTCAAATAAAGAAAACCCGAAACATTTGTTTCAAAAGCTCACGTCGAGTTCTTTTCCAAAATTAGTTATAATTAACATTAGCATATTTTCCTCGATTTTAAAAATCATTTTTAACAAGTTTCATTTTTTGAACTTGAAATAACATATGACAAATACTAAGAGGCATAAGAAATTTATATATAGTTATACATATATAAAATTGATTATTGTCTATTAAAAAATTGTTATTAAGTTGCTGTTGCGGTGAAAGCATATGTATGTTTAATACTGAACTTTCACTAAAAACTTATATATGTATGAAAAAAAGTTTCATTCTATAACTTAGGCATTATTTTATTTATTTTACCTACAAAGGTTATACAAATGCATGCTCTCATTTTCAATATTCTGAATTGAAGAAATTCAAGGCATTCTATTTCAAACAATTCAGTTTCGAATTGTTTGGCTTTGAATATTTGATTTATTATACCTATTCATTTTATATAAACAGTCAAATATTGCTCAATTCTCCAAACTGTTACTTTCTTTAATTGAAAAATTACAATTTGAGTGGGTTAAAAATGGAATATTTAAACTAAAATAACATTTGAATGGGATCTGAAGTTGAAGAAAAGCGTTTAATTATGAATCTATTAATTTTAATCATTTTCATTAAAAATAGTTATTTAATGTTTTCGCGAACATAAGTTTGGAATCATCTTTTAAAATGAATAATTGGTAAATTATTAATACTCGAACAACAGTTCAATTTAAAAAATCATTACATCATTTATATTTGCAGTTGATCAACTTAAAATGTCTTTGATCAAAAATGTTCAAATTCAAACGCTCTTGATTTTAAATTCTTTCAAGCCTTCCAAACCTGCAGTTTAAAATTCTTTATATTGAAAATTTACGCTTCAAAATAAAGAGCTAAAATGGAAACTTTTTAAACTAAGAGATTTTATAATTACGCACTGTAAATTGAATGATTTCATTATTAAAAAATTTAACAATTGAACTTGACATTTATGAAAAATTTTAATCGAACTTTTTTTAAATTATCATGTGATTTGAAATTCGTAATATTTTAAGTGATTGCATAAATTTTTCCTCTTAAAATTTGTCAAATTCCGGTCAAAAAATAAGTTCCGGTCATTTCCCGATTTTGACAAAAATTCCTGCTTTCCCGGTCAAGTGGTCGTCCTGATTTTGTAAGTACTATTATAAAAACATAAATAAGAAACATATTTTTATTCAGTTTCACGTATTTATTACAAACAATTTTTTCACCATTTTAAACTAATATTTCTTTTATTGTACGAATTTTCAGCGAGAAAAATGTTAAAACTACAAAAATCGTTTGCATTTACTTATGTATTTTGCAGGCTACATGAATTTCAAAACTGACAACCCACTTATAATGACAGCTACTAATTCATTTTCAACAACATTTCTTTGAAAATGCTTCATCAACCTTTTTTTATATATATTTTTTAACAGTATGCTTTTGACGTTTTTCTCAAACTCAAGAAATATTAAGGTTCATTATTAAGAACCAAAAATACGAATCTTCCTTAACCCGTTTTCATTCGGGAACTCAAGAATCTAATCTTTGAGATTTTAAGATAATTTTAAAAAATTTAACACGAATAGGGAATGGTGATGGTTGAATAATTACTCCATTGTGAATGTGTGTGTAATTAAACGATTCAAGGATATATAGATTCATTGCTTACCGAAATGAATCTTTCAATTTATACAAATTGAATCTAAAAGCATTTCAAAAGAAAGATTAAATTATATAAAATTATTTGCTGGCCAACAAAAAGGGCAGTTGAAAGAATTAATGATCGACAAGTTAGTGTTTGCAGGATGAAGTTGTTTCTGTTCGCATCTAATAAATTCTGTTCGCATCATGAAGAAAAAATATTAGTTTCAATCAAAATAATTAAATTGTTTTGATCTATTACAATTGCAATTTTTTAATTTCAAGCATGAGTAAAGTCTTTTACCTTCTTAGCTTATTATATAAATTCTGCATCACAATTTATAAATTGTGATGCAGAATTAGAATTAAAACTAGAAATACAAAATAAGCGCGGATATGTATACCATGTATGCAGAAATGAGAATATTCTAAGTCACATTATTATTATTATTATTATTATTATACCATTAAGCCATTTCCCTTTCGGGGTAGGCGTGACTTGCTCGGTTGGAGAATAGTAGTGTGTATATGGGTATATAGGTATAAGGATAATTTTTATAAACTTCTTATTATATTATACTACTGTATATTTATATTGTATATGTAAAAACCCACAAGGGCATACATGAGAGAATAAATTGAATTGAATTGAATAGTCAAAATGATTTCAAATATCATGAAAGTTTTATGACTTTCCCCTTTTTTATATCTTTCAAATTTGTAAATTAAAAAAAAATTATCTTGTTGATCAGTTTTCAGCTTGAAACTTTCTAAAATAAATTGCTTTAAACTGGAATCGTTTAAAATTAAACAATCTTCAATTTAAATTATTTTTTAAATAATCAGTTTTTAACCTGAAATATCCTCAATTACTTGAATCAATGTTCTAAATTAAATAATTTCGTATTAAAAGCCATAAATAATTATACCTATAAATCCCTATTTAATGTTTTTGATATTAAATAACTTATAAATGAGGAATACTTAAAATTGTACACTTTTAAAGTCTTGGCGGCTATAAAAATAGAGAAATTTCCATTCTTAGGCTTACCAATTTCAATATTTAGCATTTGAAACTGAAAATTAATCAATTTTGCAACTTAAAAATGGACCATTGTCAAATTTACATCGTTTTAAATAAAAAAAATTTGAATTTGAATTACTTAAAAATGGCGTAATATCAACTTTAAAGAGTTTCAAACTAAAAATTTACAGCTTTCAAAACTTGAAATAGAAAATGCTCATTTATTTTTTTTTATCAAGAGTTTTATATTCAGAGAAATAAAAATTTGGTAGATTCCCTGATTTCCTTGAATTCTCTAAAATCCTCGATTTTTCTGAATTCCTTGAAATCTTAGAATGTTCCGAATTCCCTGAATTCCTGGAATATTCTGAAGTTTCTTGAATTCGTTAAACGCTCTAAAATCTCTGAAATTGCCTGAAATCCTGAAATATTCTCAATTTCTTGAATTCTCTGAATTCCCGGAATTGCTTAAATATTCCGAATTTCTGAAATTCTTTCAATTCTCTAAATCCCCGGAATTTCTTAAATATTCTGAATTGTCTAAATTTCTTCAATTTCCTAAATGCTATCAAATTCTCTGAACTTCCTATAATCCTTGAATATCCTGAATTTCTTGAATATTCAGAATTCTCGAAAATCCTTTAATATTCTGAATTCCTTGAATATTCTAAATTCCTTTAAGTCTTCTGAATTCCCTGAATTCAAATGGATTTTTTGAATGAGTTTAGAAGCATTTCAAGCAATTCAAAAGAATGAAAAATCGTTAAAAACTGAATAATTTTGAGGTAGGGTTTTTAAGTTTCCAAAAACCTTTCCACATTACTCTGTGAAAAAAATTAAAACATTTTGCTTGCAAAATAAAACCATGCCTCTCAAATTATTATGATTTTTTTTAATGATTAAATTGTGCAATTACAAAAATTAAAAGATAGTAGCGCGCATATAATATTAGTAGTTCTAAATAAATTACAAATTATATTAAGAAAGCGCAACTCCATTTCGTTATTGAGCAAACATGGTACAAACTAATGGTACGAGAAATTCAGGCCTGATAATTATAACATACACGTTTTAAAATAAATAGTAGGACTTAAATTCTAAAGGCGGTAAAACTAAAGAAAATATTGAAACTGGAATATTGAATAAAAGAGACACTAATATTGATCGTTTAAAGTGTATGAAAAGTCTACTATGTGAGCTCCTTTCCCGTAAAGTTGATTAAGAAAGTATAACTGATTTTTAAGAATGAAAACTATTGACCTCATTGCAAGATACTGGATCGCCGGACAGCTTCATATCTAAGGAATCCATCGTAGAAAATTATTTTAAAATTCAAGGACTGAAATTAGAAAAAAATTAGAACCGCTTTTGGTATAAATCAAGAACTCCTACTGAAAAAGCCGAGTCGGATCCTACGTCGGAACCTAATCAACATGGTCGAGTATTGGTATCATTTCCGACGTCGGATCTGACGTTGGAAACTGTGATGATCCTAAAAGGATCCGACGAGATTTTTTTTTCTCAATAAAATGTTTATGAACTAATAAATGTTACATACGTAATTCTTATTTTATATAGTAGTTGTAAATAATGATTCCGTTCAAGTCATTTTCCTTACATTTCCTGGTACATTAACACAATCATTTACAACTATTCTATAAAATAAGAATTACGTATGTAATCGTTATTAGTTCATAAACATTCTATTAAAAATAAATCTTTGGGTCCTATTAGGATCCTAATAGTTTTTTTCAGTAGGGACCACTTATGGTTGATCAAGTTTCAATTATAGTAGTTGTTGCTAATAAAAAATTTCGTTTCAGGATTCGTTTTCAGGATTGGTGCTGACATGTATACTCGGGGCCAATTTCCTAAACAAAACCCATTGAATGGGTCGAAAAGTCGAATTTTTATAGATAAATTCTGTAGAAAAGACAAATGATACAACTTAATATAGAAACTAATAATTAACAGCTTCTATGGCATAATTGAGGGCCGGGATTCCATAAGCGCCTATACATTTCTCGCACTGAACATAGTTGGCCTCTGGAGACTTTTCAAACAAGTTTCGAGTTTTAATTTCAAAAGTGCATATTATTTAAAAAAAGTTAATTTCCGAAATAAACTGAAGAAAAAAAAAGTTTTTTTAGAAAACAACAATTTTTTCGACTTTTTTGTCTTCAACTCGTCGTAATTCAGCCAATTATTGGATTTTTTTAAAGAAATCTTTAGGAAATATTTTTTATGATGTTCTACGAGTGATAGATTAAAGAACTTATGAACATTTTTGTTTAAACAAAAGTTTTGGTTTTTTACCTGAGACATTGCATAAATCCTGCATTCATACCTTCAAACTCATGGGGAGTCGAGCGACTTTTGAGCAACAAAAAACTTCCAGCGGGAAAGTTGTTCAGAAAGATATGAATTTGTTTTCTACGAGAAGAATTATTTGAAATAAATCATCAAAAAAAAGTTACGACGGCTTTATTTCAACCGCGAGGCCCGTTTCTACTCGCGCATGTATCAACTCCACGCGTTTACGTGGAAGTGCAACTTCGCTCGAGAAGATGTATTATTTATTAGTCAGAATTTAATAAAATAAATTATTTATGGTAAATTATATTTCTTTTAATTCGTTTTTTGCTGATAGGGCATAAGGTAGATGCCCTAGTAATCGTAGCGGTCCCAGTAATCGTCAGTTTTGAGGTGTAAACGCCAGAAATAAGTATTTTTCGCATGAAAATACATTCCTAAAATATTTTTAAGTAAGTTTGAACAGTGCTTGTTGTGGAAACCAAATTAGTTTTTTTGTACAAATAGTGCACATGGGTGAAAAAAATTGATTTGTATTGCCGGCGGCGATGAATCACGAAACGTGGAAAATAGCTTAAAATTTAGGTTATGAAACACGTTTCTTTACTTAAGCTTTTAATATGTCAAGAAATTACTTGATCGGGACGAAAATTATTTTTTTGTAATAAAAGATCATTTTTGTTTCATAAAATTAAGTAAAGTCTTCATTTAGTACCTTCTCGTTCGAGAAATATCGGACACGATTATAGGGACATTTCAAAAGCATAGTTGCTCGAGTAATCGCCACCGGGCGCGAAGACTAGGACGAATCTGTCAAAATTTTATTTCCATATTTCGTTACAAATAATGATTTAATTAACTTCAAAAAGGCGTGAAATGAAATCGGAGGACTGACTTGTTACTGCGTGAAAAGTAATCGTAATATAAGTGCTTAAAACTGAAAAAAGGTGATGTAAAATATTGGCATGACTTTAGTGATTTCATTATCAATTTTTTAGTTTATTATCATTCTTCAGTGTAGTTAATATTTATTGAGTATAGTTTTTCATTAGCTAACATTAATCTATACTGCATAATATAAAGAAAAATGTGTAACAGATATATAATTATTGATAGTTTTAATGTTTTGACAACGTAAACAGAACATAACCTCCAAATACACATGATTTTTTTAGTCACTGCAATTTATAAAATTTCGTCATTGTGTTTATAATTTATGTTGCAAAAAAGTTAATTATACAAATTACCAGTGTGTAAATTTTTGTATCCCATGTAATTATGTTGTACTTAGCCATTTTATAGAACAAAGTTAGGTTATTATATGACTTTATACAACTCAATATTATATATTTCGAACTTTATTTTAAAGAGGAAACTGTTAATAATTTTTAATTATAATATTCAGTATTATAAAAGAATTTCAGCTCTGTAGTTATCACTTATCGTGACAAAAATTCTAATAAATATTTATTTCAATTTATTTTTGAGACCACTTTATTTCTTATAAATAAAAAATTAACTTTTCGAAAATATTTTTAATTGAAATAAAAACTAAAAATTTTAAAAGAAAATTCATTTTTATTATGATTAATTATTATAATGTCCATCAGACGTATTGGAACTATCAGAAGATTCGATTTTGAGGTTATGTTTCGACGGATTTCATCTCGGAGGTCTCAAACTCTCAATCAATATGAAACTAACAATACATCTTTCATTTCATTAAAGTATACTTAAAATACAAAAATACACTTGAAATACACGTCCAAATCACTAAAAACACATTTCAAGAAAACTTAACCTTTTTCGCGAAGACTGGGACAACGACTCGCGATTACTAGTACATGGCAGATTTGGAAATGGCGATAACTGGGACACCGGTGCTTTTTGACTTTTAATTGTTTATCAATAAGAAGTAATATTAAATATAATATAAAACCAATTTTTATAATATTCTAGGATGTTTAATGCTTCACTCAGTACCAATCATTTTTTAACTAATCCTTCCAAAACAATTTTCTAAATATTTGAAGTCAATGAAATCTCTTATGGTGACGATTACTGGGACGTTTACCTTATATGGTTAAAAGAATGAGTAGAAGAAAGAAGCTATACGCAGTTGTATCTAGTGCATTGTGTTTTGTTTTTTGTTTCTTACCAATGTCTGCAGATACTGATGCATCTTACATTTTCATTTCTGTTTCTAAAATGCAATTTTGAAAAAGATCATTTGTGTTTTGTCGTTGAGAAGTTCACATCGTTCCAGTAAATTAATAGCTATGAGAAAAGAAAACTTGAAAAATTGGCGTTATTTTATAAAACTTAATAAGTGTTTTTATGAATATTTCAAATGAAGAATAATTGACTGCCTATTAACAAGGGTAGGAAGCGGACAAATCACGAGAACTTGTGGGGAAAAATATTCGTAAAAGACAGAGAAACAAGGTATGTTCATTTTTCGATTATTTTTATATCAAATTAATTTCTCTTGAATTCATTAATTGAAATATATTTAAAATCGATATTTTTTCATTAAAGTTTTGGCATATTGTGTACTAGTTCTATGAAACTTTTAACTAATTTCAATTTAGGTAGCAGAAAATTTTGAAATCATTCAGTATCTTTTGTTCTTCTTTTTGGATTGAAAATTGAAAATTTTGAAAATTCAAAAAAATTATCCTATTGCTTCAAAAATTATGGCGAATTTTTACATGTACAGTTTTTGCTAGTGAACAATAATAAATAATTAGAAATTCAACAAAATTTTTTTTGCTTGATTTAGAATTTTTTTTAAATGTGCCAAAAACATGTTTTTTTTATTGAAATTTTTTAGCTTGAACTAAAGAAACATGTTATCAGTTTTCTATCATGAAAAATCTTTTTTTTCGTGGTGTTTTGAGCGTTCTAAAATCGCGAGAAAAAAAATCCCAAAATTCCTAAATCATGAAAAATTTTTTTTCCCTAAAAACCGAATTGAATGATATTTCTTCGGTTCATGTTGAAGAAATATCAAATTCAACATATTCAACTTTTTCCAAAATAGGTTTAGTTTAAAATTTTGTATACTATTCCATACTATGGTAAAATTTCAGAAAATATAAAAAGACTTTTAAAAACTTATAAAATTAGCACCACCTTTAGTATTAATTCTAAACTTGATAAAATAATTAAATTAGACAGACCAATTACAAACCTTAGAAAAAACTAACGTTGTTTACCGTTTCTCTTGTAATTGTGGTAAATGTTATATTGGACAAACTGAAAGACCTTTACACATTAGACGTAAAGAACACCAGGATAGTGTTAGATTAAACTACAATAATGTTCTTAACGACCACTTATGTAATATTATTATTGATAATATTCATCATTTTTTCCTTTGGGATGAGATTGAAGTTTTGCATCAAGAGAATCATCCTATTAACAGAGCCTTTGCTCAAATGGTTTTTATTAAAAAAGAACTAGATAACTGTCTCAATAAAATCACTTATCTTGACCATCTTAATGAATCTTACAATTCTATTCTAGAATTATTTTTATAAAATTTATAACAAATTCCTAACAATAAATTTCTTCTCTCTTTCTAACACTTCAGCTGTTATATTACTTTTCAAATTTTGGCGCCTTTTTCTTCACTTCTATTGTATGTTAGGTTAGTTGATTTTCCTTGACAGTCACTTTTGGAGTTATCTTTATGGGAGCAGGATGCCTTTCCATCCTATGTACTCTCATAATAATAAAAAATAGATTAAAAATTTTTTTTTTCAATGTATAAATTTTATTTAGCTAACAGTCTGTTATAAATTATTTTAATTTTATTCACCACACCAATTTTTTGAAGTGTTTTTTTAATTGAAATATGGTAACTATAATTCTTTATTGTTTCGAACTTAACCTCTATCTTTATGATGATATTATTATTTGCTAATCAAATTATAATTTCCTTTTACGGAAGTTTCATACATTAAATTTTAATCGACATCTGTTGATATATATTTTTAACTTTACTACTGCCCAGATATCACAAAAAATTCCGTGAAGATTTCCTGAAACTTGCAATGTAAGGTGGGAATATTGCATTGAAAGGTTAGGGCAAGATTCGGTCAATCAAGAAAATGTCCGCTTGTGAGGGAATGTTGCACAGCAAGTTTCAGGACAGTTTGGAACATTCATTTAGCTTAATTCGGTGCGCAGTAGTTTTCTATGGGACCTATGGCTGCGCAGTAGTTTTTTTTAATCTTGCTAGTATATCATCAGACACACGTATCATGATTATTTCCTATATTTAAAAAAAATGAAAAAGCAAAAAATAATTAAAATTTTTATTTATTTTTTGGTTTTTCTTTTTTTTATAAATATGGGAAATAATCACGATACGTGTGTCTGGTGATATACTAGGAGTGTCAAAAAAACTACTGCGCAGCCGTAGGTCCCATAGAAAACTACTGCGCACCGAATTAAGTTAAATAAATCTTCCAAAATGTCCTGAAACTTGCCATGCAACATTCCCTCACAAGCGGACATTTTTTTGATTGACCGAACCTTGCCCTAACCTTTCAATGCAATATTCCCAACCTTACATTGCAAGTTTCAGGAAATCTTCACGGAGTTTTTTGTGCTATCTGGGTGACTTTTTAAATTGATCTCAATCATTGAACTCTACTCCAAAAAGATGACTAGGACTTTCTTAACTATTTCGTAAGTGGGTTATTTACACTTTTTTAAAAATTGTCCGTATTAATATATTAGTAAGATTATTATTACATTTTTTTAGATTTATATAAATTGGTTCCCCTGATGATGGAAATGGGTTATTTCCGAAACGTTGGGTTTTTATGATTTTAATAAACTTGTCCGATAGAATTGATACAACTTTGTTGTTCCTTTTTCTCCTATTGTGGATTCTCGGACGCTGAAGACTCTTATATATGAAAAAGTAATTATTATCAGACGAAAACGTCCTGGCTTGTGAATTTGATTATGCACAGAATCTCGCTGTGCCCAAAATTCAGATAAACGACCAGTTCTTCAAAAAATTGCTTTGGCTGTACCTGTTTAATGTGCATGTGTTTCATTCTGGAAATAGCTACAATGATCCCTTTTCTGGAAGGAAGTGCGAGGAATGGCGTAAAAAACGTTTGCATTTTTGTTGATTACACAATAGAGAGAGAATTCGATAAGATACATCACAATAAAATTGTCCTCTTATATGATCTTGCTGGTGGTCAAAACAGGAATTAAACGGTATTTCCGTTCTTAGTCACATTATCCTTAAAACTTGACACTGACATCTGACATGTGTTTTCAGTTCGTTGGTACTCCTATTGTCCATGTGACCGGAATTTTGGGCTGTATTCTCAAATGAAGAAGAAAATAGAGCGAATTGGAACCCTTTATGAATATTTAAATCTTATTAGAAATGTTTAAATCCTCCTTTTACGATTGTTGAATCTGCGGAAAATATTCTACACGATTTTGAGAAATCATTCAAAGGAATATTTCGAAATTTAAAGAAGACGAAAATAAGCAAAGCCTGTGTCATTCACTACCGGCGAGGTTGAGCTTTTTGAAAATTACAATTTAGAAAATCGGTCTTCATTTTAGGTGCTTTCTGCGTGATTCTCCTTGTCTTTGCGTGAATCTTTATCTTTCTGTTCGATTTCTTGGCGATAGTTTCAACATTTATTTTCTTTGTAGGCTTCTTTCTTGGTTTTCTTTTTTTGCCACTCAAGAAGATGTCGTACCTTTCAGAGGACGAAACCTTTTTAAGTTGAAATTTTCCAACTTGAATAGGAACGGAAGCATGATACTTTGATGTACGTGGTGTCGTGACAGCTTTGTCAAATCTGGTTTTTAGCAACTCAGTGGCTAATGCATGATTTTCTTTGCTAATTACATTTCCAGAAATACAATTATAAGAATAATATATCTAGGAGAATAAGAATGAGAAAATAAAGAATAAAATACCTTCATGTACAAACCTGCTTCGATGACTTCGATTTCACATAAGATCTGCGAGTAAAATACAGATATTATATTCCTGGTTCTTATGCTGTTAAAAATTATCTTCTCTAGTGAGAATGACAGCCATCTAATGGCACACAGCCATTTGTAATACTTACAAAAAATAAATTACGGTTATTTTAACAGCATGTATACAGGGTGTTCCACCACCCATGGAAACTCTTGTACTATGTGATAGTGCACGAAAAAATAAGCAAAAAAGTCCTCTATCAAAAAGTTGTGCGAAGCTTAGTTTGGGCACAAAAAAGCTTGAAAGTTGGGTCTAATCAACCAATGAGGAGCGATCTTTAGTGACCACTTCTACGTTGTTCAAACGTTAAGAAAGTGTGTGTTTTATGACGACACACTTCAGCTCCCATATTAGTTTATTCCCCGTCGAGTTGTCCCTCTTCCATTTTTTATTGCAAAACGAAAAAATTCAAAACTTTTATAAATTTTGCATGCTTCTCTCTCACTTTCATTAGAAGGTGAAACTGCAAAAAACTTATCTATTAGAATTTCTGTTACATAACTTATTACAGAAGTAACAAATACCTGAACATTCACGAAACCCAACAAACTCACTTTCTTGAAAATGTGTAAGCAAGCCTAACATAAGATAACACTTTGTCCAACAAAAAAGTTGCAACAAATTTTTTTTCGGTTCCTCTCAGAATTTCTGTTACATAACTTTCAAGAAATCTAACAAAAAATCTCAACACACGTGAGACCATAAAACTTTCTTCCTTTAAAATTTGTGACTAGGATTTAAATAACAAAACTGATGTTCTAATAACAGAAGTCACCCTCTTCGATTCCTCTGAGAAATTGGTATTGCATAACTTGCAACAAAACTAACAAGAACTCTCTACGTTTAAGAAACCCAGCAGAATTACTTTCTGGAAAATTCGTTACCAAGATTTGAATAACACAACACATTTTCTAACAGTTACGTAACAGAAATTGTGAGAGGAATCGAAAAGTGTGACTTTTGTTGTTAGTGAATGTGTTTGTTTATTTAAATCTTGGTAACGAATTCTCCAGAAAGAAATTTTGCTTTTGTTATTCAAATCTTAATAACAAATTTTTCAGAAAGAAACTTTGCTAGGTTTCGTGAATGTTCAGTTTTTTTGTTCATTCTTGTTAAAAGTTATTCAACTGAAATTCTGAGAGGAATCGAAAAGGGTGACTCCTGTTGTTAGAAAATAAGTTTTGTTATTTAAATTTTGGTGACAAATTTTCTAGAAAGAAAGTTTTCTGGGCTCGCGTGTGTTGAGAATTTTTGTTAGATTCGTTAACAGTTAGGTTACAGAAATTCTGAGAGGAAGTGAAAAGAGTAACTTTTTTCGTGAAAAAAGTGTTATCTTATGTTAGGCTTGCTTAAAAATTTTCAAGAAAGTACCTAAGTTTGTTGGGCTTCGCCAATGTTCAGGTTTTTGTTACTTTTTTACAAGTTATGTAACAAAAATTCTGAGATAGTTTTTTTTTGAAAGTTTTGCCTTGTTAATAAATGTTCGAGAAAAGGATTCAAAATTGAAAAAAGTTTTGGAGGTTTGAGTTTTGCGTTAGCACACACTAACTCAACATTCGAGACACGTACAAGTGGTTGCTAAATCTCGTTCCTCATTGGTTGATTAGGCGCAACTTTGAGACTTTTTTGTGCCAAAAGTAAGCTTTGCACAACTTTTTGTTACAGGCATTTTTTCTTTATTTTCTGTGTGTACTATCACATAGTACAAGGCGTTTTATAGGTGGTGAGACACCCTGTATTTAACCCTTGGGTACATACCCTAGTAACCGAGTGCCCACCACGCTACATTTTTGCATGTAACTGAAGTAAACATTAAAATACGTCTGTCGCGGATAGACCCGGGGTAGCCACCATAAAAAAGTTAAACTCTAAGTAGATTATTAATTTCTGATCAAGTTATTTGATTCATGCACTTGAAATGTTTTGAATAATAATAGAATCAATAATAATTTAATCAATTATTCTTTAATTTTTGTGTGCTTCAACCTGACCTGCAATATTGTGCGTCGAGTGTTTTGTGCCTTTGTCGCTCACTTTTGATATTTATTTATTGGAATAAACAATAAGAAAACTATTTAAATCACACAATTTTTTTAAATATTGAAAGAACAACTTGGCATCCGGGTACCCCGCGTGTGTAATAACGTGCATAAAGATGGGTGTGCACACAAGAGTTGAAGTGCATAAAATGCTAAGATAAATTATGGTACATTTTGCCATTTTTCAAATGAAACAGTTTCTTTATTGCCATAATACATATTTATTTTCCTGCTTAAATTACATCGATTGAGTAATACGTACATTTGTTCTGCTCAGGTTTCAGGTAGTCGACTTATTTGTCAAATTGTTAGTATTTGTGACATTTGCCAAAAACCAAAAGGCACAAAGCTTGTAACAAATCCTGTACTTTATACGCAAATTACAGATATAACAGGTTAGTATTCTTATAGATTTAATTGAATTTTATTAAAATATATAAACACTCTAACAAAAGTAAAATATTTTAATAAAAAAAATCATTTCAACCAGGGACCCGTCCGAAACTATCATTTCGTTACGTTACGTTATCGAAAAAGTAATGAATCTTTGGTTTCCTTTTCGTTACACTGAGAAACTTTGTACTGGAAAAGTTACTAAATTAGGTTACAATTGAGGGACAAAGGCGATAATTTGTATATTTTAATACAGTGGTAGTAAGCTGTACTATTTTCATATGAAAGTTTCGTGTTGATAATACCAAGTCTTAGTATTTTCTGTAGCAAAATCCTAGATAGGATAAATTAGTAGAGACATTATTAAATTGTATTAAAAGAATAGAAGTAATAAGTATCTAAAATAACATAAAAGACTAAATTTTTAAGAGGAACTACTATTGTCTGTAGGAATATGAATTGTACCATGCTCTGGAAGATTAGTAAGTTACTTAGTAAGCGAGCCTAGCGTTGGACCGAGCGCAGCCGAGTGTAAACGATGTGAGCCGAACAACCAAACGGCCGCCGCTATGTTCTTGATTCTAACTTAAAAATTGTTCATTTTGAATATTTTTATTTTAAAATATAAATTTTATTTCATTTTCAACATGCTAATTACAGTTTGGAAATCTTCAGTTCAGATCCTTATTACAATAAATTATGATAATTCGAAAAATTACAATTGAGAAGCAAACCACATATTAAGTACAAAAAATTATTTTAAAATCTCGTTATTAGGATATTTGATTACGTTTTAAGATATGGTGCTTAGAATTTGAAAAATGCCATCTCTGTGAACAATCAATGAATGATTTAATGAAAATTAATTGAAGTGCTAGCATTTACTTCATAAAGGCGATAAATTTCTGAATCCCATAATCTGGTTTAGCAGGATGGAATATCGCCGTGCTGCCGCGTCGGAGACCCGTGTTCGATTCCCACAAGCCTTATGTTAATCACATTTTTCTGTTTCAGTTTGTAATATAATATTCCTGTATGTATATAATAAATGTATAAAATAGATTTATATAATCATATGTACTGTACAATTGCAATTTAAATATATATAATCATGTCAAATAGTTCGATATCCTATACTCCTATAGTCAGCATGTACGTCGTATGCTTGTGTAATATAGTAAGTGTGGCGTGACCTTCAACGCGACGGGGCGCGTGTTGGGTTTATTTTTTTCGTCTGCTAATCCGACTGTACCAATTTTTACTAAGTCATTTACTAAATCAGTGTGCCGGTCTCTCTCGACGTTACTACAGTTGTTTGCAAATACTTCAAACCTTTTTTGAAATAAATGTAACATTTTTAGATTTGATTCCAATTAATTTTGTAGTTCGGCATGTAGTTACCAGTTACTACTCGAAGTAGTAAACATTACAAAAGTTCCGCTCTGTCCCTCCATTGCAAACTAGAAATAGTAAAATCTAGTCTGATTTTTAGCAAATAGTACAGCAAAAGGTTTCTCCGTGTACGTTTGGAAAGATTGGAATAAAATTAAAAACGAAATTGTTATAACTCCATATTTTGCCCGTCTGCCTTTTAATATTTACATAAGGTGCACAAGGATTCGAATAAACTATTTTTTACAATTACGCGGAATTAAAAAAATTTCGTTCCTATTTCGGTATTTTGAATAAGGCAACCTAAGTCGGGTCCCTGATTTTAACCTTTCCTCGCTGTAAAAGATTCCAAAAATACATACGAGTAGAATATTCTTGATCGTAAAGAAGTGATATCAGAAATAATTTAGAATATACTATAATTACTGTATATATATATATATAACAATTATAGTTATTTAACATGTGAAACAATGTGAGAAGCATTATATTCGCAATTTTTGAATTTCTAATGCACTTAATTTAAAATTCTTGAACGTCATGTATTTCAATTTTTTATGAACTGAAAGAAAGCTTTAAATATTTTAAATATGCGACTTTCCGCAAAGAAAAGGCCCTAACGGGGAAAAAATCGATTTTAATTCTGTCGATGCTGTTGATCGTGTCAGAGTCGCTATTTTATAATAAGAAAACATTACTCCTCTATCTGCAAAATTTGCATTTTTATCAAATTGAAAAGTGAGGCGTGAATCGGCTATTACGAGGCGCGCGGAGAAACCTAGAAAACCCACTGAAAAACCCGACGTCGGATCCTACGTCTGATCGTAATAGTTTTGTTCATTGTTATTCTATAAATTAAAGATTCAGTATGAAACAGTTTTCAGTTCCTAAACATTTTATTTAAAAAAATATTCTCGTCAGGTCCTATTAGGATCTGACGTATGGTTCTACGTGGGTTTCGACGCCGGTTACGACGCAGGAAACTATCAAGATCCGACGTAGGATCCGACGTCGGGGTTTTCAGTAGGGAATCCATCCCATCCATGTTTATCGTCGGAAGCTCGCTAGACACATGAAAATGGCACGCGAAGATGTGCTCATAGTAGAGGGGCTGGATTCTGGAGACTGCCCCCCCCCCCCCCACTTATCAACAGCAGATTTCATCAGTTTCTTAAAACGCTTTTCCTATAAAATTTGCCTCAGCTCTGTTAGGGCCTTCTCTTCGTGGGACGTCATATATATCTTTGCTAAAATAGTTATCTGTTTTTCTAGTGATTGTATCATTTTCAAGTATTTTATTTTCTAGGAAAAAAAGACTCAACTCATCGATTCTTCGTTGACTCCACCACCTGTTACGACTGCAGTTGTAAAATAGTAAAGAGGTTTAATGATCAGAAAGTTTATTGAACACTTGGTTACTTCAAATACATTTTGCTCTATGCTTTGAAAATAAAGATAGTGAAAGCAACAAAATTTTCTTTACATGTAATTCGTTTGCAGATTTAACTTCATTTTTGGCGTGTATTTTTTTTTATTTATTTGCGCTTTCCGCAGGTATGTCCGGATGATTTTTATTATTACAAAAGATCTACTTCCTTGTCTTCTAAGTGATAACTAAGTATTTGACTTGAATAATTACTGTCAAATTTTTGTTGGTTTAACATATAGTGCTCAATGCAATCGAGAAAATCATAAGCTGGTTTGTATTTCAATAGTTCCAAATCACAACGGTAACATGACTTGCATGTCTCTTCTAGTTTGTTAATGAGATGGAAATTCATTTTGCATTCGTATATTGGTCAAGTTGTAGGATAAGAGCTTTCATAACATTCTATACAAATGCGAATTTTAGTTATTCTGTGTTCGTATAATGTCAATATTTGTGGATGAATAGTGAAACAACGATATGATAAAAAATTAGGATATGCATCCGGATAATCCTGTGGAAGGACACCATCAATGTTGTTGTAAATCGTTTTGCTTGGAACTTTTACGGTTGGAATAATTTTCTCTATAAAAAAAAAGAGAAGATATTTCCAATAATAAAACTAGAATTGTAAATTGAAACTTCAATGTTTACGTGCAGTTGGAAATTATAAGTATGAATAAAATTACTGGTGCGGAAGAAAGAAACACTAAAACTGGTTCTATCTATCTATCTATACCATTAAGCCATTTCCCTTTCAGGGTCGGCGTGACACTACCCGATTCGGGTAGTGTTTCTAGGTGGATAGTTTCTTGTAGTAAATAACTACTACAAGTGTGGGCTCACCACACCCACGATGTGCCAACAGCACGCAGTATTCTCGAATGGTCACCCATCCAAGTACTAACCGCGCCCAACGCTGCTTAACTTCAGTGATCTGACGAGAACTGGTTTTTTCAGTGTGGCATGGCCGTTGGCCGTTAATTAAGAAAAAAATTTTCATGCCAAAATTGAATTTTAGTTTAAATATTAGCGCGCTTCGCTCCTCACCTTCTATTAGTACTTAAGCTACGCCACGTGCGGCGTGACGAGCGGGCCCCGGGACCAGGTCCAGTCCCGCGGCCCGTTCGTCAGTTGCTCTACGACCGATGCCTAGTAAGCATCTCGCTCCGCCTGCAGCACATGACATCAGAGTGTATACCCTTCGGTTCGCGGAAGGCTTCGCTGCTCGGTGCCTTTTTTGCGTCCGTAGTTACCGTGTTAGTTCTTTGTAAGTGCGGTTTCCTTTGCTCGGAATGAACTTTTCAAATTAGTGTGCTTCTTTTTTGATTCACACTTGCCTCTAGAGGGAATTAAAGACGATTTTTGAGTGAACAGAAAAAGACAGTGGTTTTCTTTATTGGAGGGGAACCCTCATCCTAAAGGGTCGTGGTTACCGGAGTACCAATACTACTCCTTACCCCTACCAGCAAGTCCCATCAAGACATCTGACACTCCGACCCAACCCAAATCGGACGAGGACGTGTTGCAGCTGAGGACCTTTCCAACCCAGTCTTCGCCACCCGGACAATGAAAGCCCCCACAATGGAGTCACGAAGGTCTGGGGCAGGTCCCATGTAGAAACTCCGAATCGGGGATCCTCGAGTCTGACATCGAGGGCGAGAGGTTTGGTGGAGAAACCTCAGGAGGTTCCGCAAAACCTGATATCATCACCTCGACAGTTACCCTGGTAGCGGCGGGCGATCTCCTTGGTCTTCCGTCCTCGTGCCGGTCCTCTCACATCCTCACCTACCAGACTAAGATCAGTGGTCGTTCGCGTAGGCGAACGTTCCCGAAGGACCATAGTCACTAGCAGACGTGCTAGCTCCTCGGTCATCACTAAGCCCGAAAGGGCTCGCCGAAACCTGTTTTGGCCGGCTTAAGGCTGGCGGGGGCGGATTCTCGCGATACTCTCGTAGGATAGGAGAACCGGCGTGGCAGTAAGGGCCCCTTGGGACCCTGTCCTTTACCTCGCTGAGCCTCTTAAGGGCCTAGATTATACCCCGTACTTAACTTATATCCGCTTGGACCCTCTATCGATACTCTCGTAGGATCGGAGGACCAACGCGGCAGTGAGTGCCCTCTGGATCCCGTCTCTTATCTCTTTGAACCTCTTAAAGTCCCGGAGTTTATCCTATATTTCAATTACGTCCACATGGACTATCTCTCGATACTCTCGTAGGATCGGAGAACCACAGGGCAGTAAGAGCCCCTCTGGACCTTGTCCTTTACGGTCCTAATATTTCGTCAGTAAACTCTCATATCCTTTGTTGGGCCAGATAAATAAGGTATAATTCTTTTTATCTAATTCAACAACTTGTGAGCGTTTAAGTCAAACTGTAAATTATTTTACAATATTAAACAACTTTTCTGTAACGCAGGAATCTGCGTCACAAACAAAAAATGTCGTCAATGCACCCCGTTTCTCGAGAAGCATCCTCGAATACATCCACACTCACTTTCACTCCCGTGACTTTACCTTACACTCCAACCACACCTTTCGCAACTTGTATTACCCAAACTTACAAGTTTCTTTTGCAAAACCGTCCACTTTAGTACCTCTCGTATAACATGCGACTTCATCAACATGGTTGCAAGCTAACCTTAGCTTAAAAGAAGGTTTGAAACTGTCAGGTATTAGCGGCGGCGATAAAGATGAAGTCAAAGTTGTAAAATCAAATACATCTTCATTGAAAAGTATGGACCCTTGTGTGAAATAAAATTTATCTTCATTGAGAAGAATTAATCCTTATGATAAACCACGAAAGTTAGAGTTTATTGAGGCACCTACCGAAGAAGTGGGTATGCAAAAAGGAACCCAACCTTTTAAAAT
>CAKNYM010053703.1:0-27584 GCA_932195095.1 Andricus curvator | reverse complement strand
GTATGCGAAAACGAACCCAACCTCTTAAAATGTCAAGTATGGGATCTAAAACGAAAAAAGATTTGCATGATCAAAAGAAGCAGGAGAAAGAAAACAACTGATTCGATGAAGATTATGTATTTTCAATTCTGTAATTGTTAATCTGTAATAAATAATTTAATTAAGACAAATATAATGTGAACATTATATTTGTCTTTCATCAAACCCAGAACTATCTTGTTTCTTTGCGGCATTCTGAAAACATGATCTCGAGTGTGATCTGATGTGGTTTCAAAATAGAATTTATTCATATTATTATTATAGTAAAGTCTGAAACTAACTTTTAGCTCAATTCTTTTGAGAGTTTCCTAAAAAAATTAAAAGGTTTTTTTAAGTATACGATATAATATCATACTCGAGAAAAATTTTAGGATGTTATCCTACTACAAAAGAATCCAACTTCGTTAAATATAGAAAATAAATCCTAATTATAAAGTCGATAGCATAATTAGAAATTATATGATTGAAATCAAAATGTTTCAAATTTGTAACCCACTCGAAACCACCATAAGGAAGGGGTTGTTCCATTGTCCAAACATAAAGGTTGTTTGCATCGAAATATACAATATAGTTGACTTCCCCACTTTCATTGAAAACTGTCATGTATTTGTTGTTGGAAATGGCGTATCGGATGAAGCATTGGCTCACTCCACCCTAATTACCATTCTCAATCATTAATAGCACATCAACGTCAGTGAGGAGTTCCAATCTTACCCCTGTATATTTGAGCATGGCGTCCCATGTGTAGCCAGAAGTCGTATAGTAATGTGCTAGATCGAGAGCGTAAGCCACGAGACACTGTTCTCGGAAATTCTCAAACACATCAGCCAATAACAACACATCAGCCTTTATGTATAGTTTCACGTATTCGCCGATAGTCTTAACACTAAATGCACACCATACCTGTTTTGCATGTTCATAGTCATTATCAGATATTGAGGAGTCATTGAGGGTACTATGAAACCTTTCTTTTGGTGGAAGTTCATTTTCTTCAAGTCTCGCCCTCGAGTCTAGGTATTCACAGGGGAGAATACCTTTCCTCGTCAGAAGTTCAACTTTCTCACTCCTAATTCCAGAAAAAATTGCACTCACAATTTTATATTCAGTGAGATACGATGCTAACTTTTCTAATGACGATGCCATGAATCTGAATGAATCGGAATTCTATCTGTGTTCCTTGTACATATTTTGTGAAAGAGATGTATTTTTCCTTATTTGATGCCTTACCCTACTTAGCTTAGCCCTACTGCATATGAAAGAGACGAGCAGTGCGGAGGATGGCCTTATTAAGATACTCTCTTGCGAAAACCAGCAGAAAGAGAAGGATCATCCTGAGATCAGTGAGTCCGGTCAATCAAAAGTGAAGGCTGCCAGCATCGATTCTCCTGTTGATCCCCGAGACACTGCTTCAACTCAATCGAAACCATCTGCATCATCTGATGAGGTTGTACTTAAAAACTCAGGTAAAACAAACCCAGTATTACTCAGAGATGAGAAATATGATGATGAATTGATTAAGAATAAATTTGGCAAATGGGTTAAGCGATCCTACTACAACCGTAACAAGCTAAATACAAAGATCCCTATAAATAAAGAGTTTGAAAAGAGTGAAATCAATAAAGTAATGATGTTAAAGTCTAAAAATTATGAAAAGAAAAACACTAAGGTGTATTGTGAACCTGTAAAAAAGGTGTCAAAATTTACAGGTGGAGAAGAGATAGAAGGACATGGCTGAGATCGAAGCCATTAACACCAGCAAGAGAGTGGCAAAAACATTGATAAAAGCATCGCAGAACTTGTTCAGCTTCAAAAAGGCGAGCTAGAAGAGCATAAACTAGCTGGAATTAGGATGAGAGACTTGTATGCCGTTCGGAAGGTAGAACTTAAAAAATCTAAGCAGAAAGAGAACACCAACACCAAGAAATGCAACAACTTCTGAAAGAAGTCACTGATCGACTTGACGCATACGATGCTGTTCAACAGGGAGCAGAGGAAGCCTATGAATCGCTGTATGAAACAGACAATAGTCGATCGAGTCTGTAAATCGACGTTCTGGTGCTGCTCCTCGGCCACAAAATAAAGATGTGAGATCTTCTAAGATAAGGTAATTGTTACTCATAATAACAACAATGAAGAACAGTCTGTACCCGAGGAAAATACGCAATCTCAAAAAGATCTAATTAGGAGCGCAGTTACTTAATCCGTGAAAAACGTGTTTAAAGAACCTGTGAACCTTCAGTTCAATAATAATAATCCAACTCGCATTAAGAGAGAATATAAATTAATTGAAAAGACAACATTTGAATTTTTTTTAAATTTTCTATCTCCTGAATTAAGATCAAACGGCTTGTAAGTTTGATGTTTTCCTTGCAGGATTTTCCCATTTGGATCGACTCTGTGATTCCCGAGATTGGTGTAGGACTTCAGGTCCTCCTTACCTTATTACTCCAGGTACCTAACCTAATCTCATTAGTAGTAACAGGTTACATAAAAAATAGTCTGAAAATTCTAACCTAAATAACTCTCTGTAATAAGAGTTTTAGCGTAGGTTAAGCTTTTTTTTCGTGTATTTGTAGTTCCGTAATGAAACTTTCATTTCATTTTTTCGAGCTGCGAAATTTGACATGTAAATCATGTTTTGGGTTTAACCCTTTGAATTTAAATCCTCTAATTGTTGTAATTAGTAACATGAACACGCTTTTTCGCCCCCACTAATCCCGTCGTTATAATGTATTAAATAAAGCTGAGAAAATTTCAGAAAACTTAGATACTGATACTGAAAAAAGACACCGACATGATACTCGCGATATCCAACTAAGTAGAATCGATGAGTCTTATATCTCTGGGGCAATTAAAACCAAAGATCCGGTTGAATTAAATTAATATTTGGAAAAGTTTAAGCGTTCCGAAACTAATATTATTCCGGCGACTATTAAACAAAAACTGCATTCTATCAAATATAACGAAAATGGATTCAAATAATCCGACACGTAAGTTTCTTTATACCAACATTGAATATTAAAAAGTAAATTTTTCTATCAATGTTAATAAAATTAAAAAGAAATTATGATTTAATTTTCAGATTCCAGTTCTTTGGCGATCTCTAACGAGTGTACTGCAAGTAATGTTGCTGGGCCTAGTCGAGACATTATTGCCGATTCTAAGCAAAACAGTATTGCAGATTTACTACCTTAAGCAGCAATAAATAGGTCAGTTAAAAGTTTTATACAAGCTCAAGCCATCGCAAAAGCTAAAATTATTTGGTGTTTAAGTGCAGTTTTTAAACATTATAGTTTTCGCGGTGCAGGTGATGCCATGTTGATTTTCCCGCTGATGTTTGAAGATAGTCTCATACACATGTATATACGTATTTATATACGTATAAACATGGGTATACGTGCGTGGTTTATAATATCTGGGCGCCAGCCAGGCCCCTACAGCGAAGATAAGAATTTGTGTCTCGTCAAAAATTCATCGGAAAGATTTCCGAAATAAAAGGAAAGCATGAAACCTGAAGGGAAAAAAAGCCAAAAGAGCATGGGAGAGAATCTTTCTCGAAGGGTGGCCATGTGGCCAGGAAAACTGTACAAGCCTACTAAAAACGGAACAAAACACAGAACAAAGTGGACCTAGGCTTGTGAATTTATAATAACTATGATATGACGCGCCAGTAACCTAACCTCGGCCAGACGCTAGAGCACATGCGCATCTGCTTTAATGAGACCTTTCGCGCATTTCGAACTGCTCATGAAATCCTTCATAGGTACTTGAATAATTTAGTGCTAGATGAAAGGTTTCATGGAGACATAACCTTAGTTAAATTCTAAGTTAACAATAGTCGTGAGTTACCGAATTTACAATTTTCAATGCACGTTGATCGGTAGACGTTCCCTGCACGGTCGTGTCCTTCACTCAGGATGCGTTACCCTTGGCCTCGGTGGTATTACTGATGCGATACGTCCTTCGTGACGTCACGCCTCGATGACATGGCGCTGAAGGATCAGTGGGGACGACGGCCAGATACGGTGCTAATTATACGGGGTGTTCGAGGCCCGCCATTTTGGATTGAAGCCGGTTACCATGGGGACGTGGGATGCTTGGAATACGGTTAGTGATAGGTACTTTATCCAGGGTGCGTTAGTAAGTACTGGTGAACCTCTAATGCGACGATCCCTCTCTGACTACCATGTTGTTGTTGTTGTAGAACTCGATTTGATAGATGGAGGTTAAATTTACATGGAAGCATACAAATATCGGAAGGTGAATGATTAAGAACTACAATTTTTGATGAACGCTCTTGGCCGAGGTGACTTCCGCTCTTGGTCGATGGATTCATTTAAAAAATTTATTTTTTAAACCCCTGAATCGGGAGTTCAAAATGTAAGTGACAGGTAAGTGAAAATTTACCCTGTCACAATAGATTATACGATTGTACACGGCTTAGCGCCTTACTTTCAACAACAATTAAAGTTCCTTATACAGAATTGTAAACACATTGCAGTAGGTTTCGATGAAAGGCTAAACAGAATTTCATAGAAGCAACAGATGGACATTGTTGTAAGATACTGGAATTCTGAAAAGGACGAAGCTGCTGCTAGATATTTTTCTTCGATTTTTCTTAAGAGTACGAAAGCCATCGACTGAGGAAAATCCAAATAACTGTGTTCATTTTTTAATCGGTAGTTGCGGTCTTCATAACGTAAATGGTGCATTTAAAGCTGGATATTATGTTAATATAAAGAACTCAGATACATTTCCACTAAAATTTTGCTCCATAAGATGGGCAAAAAATGGAAAAGAATAATTAAACAACCTTGGATAGTAACCGCAGCAGATATTATGAGACCACTTCCCCGTAGTAAAGTTGATTTTCAATACATATTAGTCATCCAAGATTTATTTACAAAATGTATCGAATTTTGTCCCTTACGTGAAGCAACTGGAAGAAAAATTAACCAAGTTTTTGGAGAATTAGTGATCAATCGTTGGGGAACTCTTCAAGTAATTCATACCGATAACGGTACAGAATTTCTAAATCAAATAATACAATCTTTGGCTAAAGAATATAATGTCCATTTATCTACAATCTCCCCTATCATGCTCAGGCCAATCCAGTAGCAAGAGTTAATCGTATATTGAGAAGTATGATAGTATCTTTCATTGAGAAAGATCATAGAACTTGGGATACTATCGCCAGAACATTGGAAAGAAAGAATGGAGAAAATCCAAATTTTAAAAGATTGGATTATTAAAAATGTTGATAAAGCATACATAAAACAATCCCAACAACCCAGATAACAATTCGTGCGCGCACGTTTCGCGCACGTCGATGCGCGCACGAAATGCTTGCAAGAATGCAACACATCTAAGAGCATTTTGTGAATGCGACTTTAGTGCGTACATAATGCGTCGCCAATGTCAGCATGCGTACAATCACCCCGTGACGGAACTATGCGACGCATACATGCGTGCACTATGAATGCAGTTTGCAATCTGCTAAAGTGAATATAAATAAATTATTATTATCTATTAAAGAGAGTTTTAAATTTTTAATTCAAATAAATACAAAGAAGAACGTTCAAAAATTGATTGTGTGCAAAATAAAAATATATATAAAAAAAAAAAAATAAACGAAGTTAAAACATAACTTTAAAACAGAAAGATTAAAAAAATTATTTCATTAACTTAATTAACATTAACATTGAGATCATTAAAAAACATGTAAGAATAATTTTTAACTAAAAAAGTTAAATTTACAATAAAGATGGAATAGTTAAATTTCCAGCTGAAAAATTAATTTTGAACGAAAAAAGGACGAATTTTTAACAAATAGTTGAAATTTCAAACAAAATGATGAATTTTCAACTAAAATTATGAATCGTCAACTGGAATAGTTGTATTTTCAGTTAAAAGATAATTTTTTAACAAGAAACAACGATTTAGTAACAAAATATAAATTTTCAAACAAAGTGATGAATTTTCAACTAAAATGATGCATCATTTTCAATAAAGGAGATTAATTTTTTTACAAAAAAAATCGTCAACAAAAGACATTAATTTTCCAACAAATAGTTAACTTTTTAAAATTATCAATTTTCAGCATAAAATGTAATGAAACGAAAGTAATGAACGGTTCGACGGACAATATTTATTTATTTCGCCTAATCTTCTACATTTATATGCATTAAATATTAGTATAAAAAGTTGCATAAACCCAAAATTTAACAATTCATCCATTTACTTTGGACATTATTCGGGAAACAAGAGAATAAATATGATGTTACACCTGGTTGTATAGGTTAGCATTCCTGGTACAATTTTGTGTGCGTTGTGCATATGGTGCAAATTGTGTGCAAGATCCAACGAGTTTTACTTTCAAATATGTCATAATTTTCCATTTCTCAAATAAAAATGTGAAATTAAATCTTTTTGATACTTTATTTTATTATAAATAAACAATTTCAAGACCCTCCTCGTACGCGCACTGAGTGCTTGCTTTATGCGCGCACGCACGTGCCTTGCACGAAATGCCTGGCATATGCGCCTCCATGGAGGACACATCTGCGTGCTGATCTGAACGCACATCGTGCGTGAAAATATGCAAGCGTGCCTGCGCCATGCGCGCATGGTGCGCTAAAATTGTTTTCTGGGAATATAAATTACGCCGTCGTCCCTTCAAATTATCTTTAGGAGACCTTGGCCTAATTCGAAATAAAATTCAATCATTTGAAGTCAAAAATATTGCTCCAAAACTAAACGCAAAGTTTATAGACCTATATAAAATGATTAAAATTATGTCTCCAAAAATTTATCTAGTCAGTGATCTTGCTAGCCAAAAAGTTAATAAAGCCCACATACAAGATTTAAAACCCTATATCCCTCATGAATAAAATCCTCTTGATTATTATATTTTCCTTTATTTTGTCAATTTTTGTTTGTTTGTTTTATTTGTTGTAGAAAATTTTGTTTTCGAATCTCAAAAACTTCCCTAATGAGTCCAGCCAACATACATATATTCTATCCCAAACTTTAAAAAGAGAAACCATCTCCGAGAAAATGACAGACCAGGTTTCCGTCCCTTACGATCTTTTTGCTAAGCTCAGAAAAAATATACATAAAGTTGGAAGGAGCCTATAAAGATCTGGAGGAAACCCATACGGAGTTCGAAGCGAAATACAAAAAGGATGTGATAGATTTGGATATAGATGAAGAATGGACTGATGCAGACACTGAAAAGGAAAAGCTACATCCTAGTTGGAGAAATATAAGACCATATCTGTCTATCATCAATCATGCAAATAGAAGATTCAGCGAATTCCGTCAGTCCCTTATTGAGGCTTTCCAAAAAGAGTTTGCGGCCTGTCACGAGAAGTTTCAGATGACTGAAGAAGATTGGGCTTAAGAAAAAGACGCTAACTACCGCACCGAAGAGGAGTTGTGGGAGAAATTCAAGAAAAAATACAATTCAGTCCCTAGAGTTCCCCAATCTAGGGTTTCTGTCCAAACCCCATGTTTAACAACTCAACCTAAAATTAATTCGGCGACCAAATTAAATTAAACCCCAATAGCCTATTTTCCTTCAGTCCGTTCATCCTATTATCCCCCTTCAGTATCTGAATCTGATACTTCCGAATCATATCTTCTTTCAAGGTCAGAAGTCCTTGATTTCCTCAATTCACCAAGATCAGAGACTTCTGATTGCTCTACTTGGCAAAGTCAAGAACCCTTTGATTCCCCTAAGCTATCCAACCCCGAGTTTTACCATTCATTCTGTCTTTACCCCAAAATATAATACCAACAGTCCCTCATGATGATGCTGCAATCTTAAGGTGCAATTTTAATAGATCGGTTTCTTGAAATCTTCGAGTAAATAATCCAGTCCCAATGAACAAGAACAATAATAATAGAAATATAATATAAATAATAGTTAATATAAGTTTGGAATTTTCTTTCTTTCAGCTTTGTTTCTCTACTCGCGTACGCGGAAAAAGGACCGCACTTTTTTTTTAAAGTGCCAGCAACTCTTTATTACGAATGGAACTGCCCAACGCGCCCCCTGTATTTTCAAGTCAAGACACACAACAGCGCCACCGCCGATTTTTTTCAGTCATCCGAACAGTGAGCAATCGAACGCCAAAGTGGAAAGGTGCTTCCTTGCGGACTTTTGCCACGGCGCGATTCAGTAGTGTTTGGGTTTGGGGCAACTTGCCTCAGTGCGGTATTGTAATGTGGGTACGATTCTGTATTATTCGTTCTGTATTTTCCACCCTCAAAAAAGATGTTTCTGGCTTATTATAAATTCGTACGCTGCATGCATTCGTACAGAAAGAAATTAGGTAAAATTAGGTGTTTTCTTATATGCCTTTTCTAATTTCATTTTATTACTAGTATCATTATCTATAGGAACCTTTACCTTCCTAGCCCTAACACGAAAAGGTAAAAATGAAAGTTGTTTATCACCTATTTTTTTGCCATAGGGCAAAACGAAGAGGTCTTGAACCAGACGAAATCTTCCACATTCTTGCCGAACTTGAAGAGCAAGAAGAAGCTGAAGATACAGCTGATGACGATAATTACATCGATTATGAACCTGAAGCTATAGAGTACGATGATGCAAGCAGTGACTCCGATCAGAATTTGAGCGATGGAGAAGATAATAGACCACCACCACCACCATTGGAATTTCTGGTAGGTAAGGATGAGCAAATTTGATGGGTAAAGGATTGGCGACAATTGAAAAATCACCAAGGCAGGACGCCAGCAAGAAATATTATTATAAAAGTTTCCCCTGGCCCAAAAGAAGCAGCACGTCAAAATCTGAGCCCACTTGATTCTTTTTTGCACATAATTTCTCTTGACATGATTGATAAATTATGTAGAATGCACCAACATGTACATATCCAAAAAATTAGATTCTAAGATCGAATTTCAGTTACAATCGGTTCTTATTTCTGCTTTGATGCCTACGCTTTGATGATGTAAGTGCAAGAAAAGACGGACAAGCTAGCGATAAATTAGCAGCTATTCATGAATTCCACTCAAACTTTGTGAAGAACTGTCAGAGTAGCTACGACTTAGGTGAGTTTGTCACGATTGACGAGATGTTGGTTCCATTTCGAGGAAGGTGCAGTTACATACAATATATGCCATTGAAACCAGCTAAGTATAGGTTGAAATTTTATGCTTTGTGTCACAGCAAAACTTTTTACACTTTTGGCTTGGAATTGTATTGCGGAAAACAACCTGTAGGCCCCTACGGAAATTCAAACAAACCAACTGATATAGTAAAAAGGTTGATAGAACCTACCAAGAAAACTAAGCGAAACCTAACCACCGACAATTACTGTACTAGTTACCCCTTGGCTAGTTACCCCATTGAATTTAGTTATGAATTTCGTACTATAACCTCCAAAAATAGATATTATTGTTTAAGAATTTCGCCAAATCCAATTGCCAGGTCCTGGAAAACCAGACGACAGATCAACATTCATTTTAGAAAATTAGTCAATTCTTCCATTTTGTTATAAATGTTGTCATCCCCTTAAATCATTTGTTTTCTGCCCTTTAATTATTTCAGAATAACAGAATTGTAACTCGAAATTATTTTGTCATGATAAAATAATTATTTTATAATTCTAGAATCATGAATTTATTTATAATTTTATATTAAATTAATTTAGATTTTTTGCGATTTATAAGAACTAGCCCCTCTACCATTTTCCAGAGACGGGGCTGTTATAGGCTGAGTTTATAATTGTAAAATTACTATTTCCTATTATTGTCCGAAACCCAATATAACCTGAAAATAAGTTTGTTCCTGCATATCTGATATATCATTCCCAATATATTCGATACCCTGATATTTATGACATATTGAATTTTATAAAGAAATTTAATTACTACATTTCTTTATAAAATTCAATATGTCATAAATTGGCTGCATAAAACGATTTTTAAGAATGTCATCACGAAGCACCAAACGCACCAAACCAGTGCAATATGCCTGAAGAGGGCCCTAATGAGCCCTGTAACAGAGAAAGAGCATAAGAAGAAGATCTCTGATAGAAACTCATCTTTCGGCGTCGATTTGTTCACATCTGTGAAGTCAGAATCCTCGAAAATAGCGGTGATTTCTAATTCATAATATTAAAACTCTATTCGCTTTGCCACGTCGATCTACGAATAGTTTAAATTTTCTTACTATAGCCGAAAAATCTACCACGGCAAACGATGTTTGCGGAGATGCAGCTGAGGTATCATCTGTTCATCGTCCTCCTTCTATGGACCTCCATGGCTTGCCTAACTTGACCTAACTCGAGAAGATGTATCTAAAGCAGAGATATGGTGATCCTTGTTTTCAGTACAACATCACATAAGTTTAAGGAGCGCCGGAATTGCTTATAAAATGTTCCCCGACAGTGTCATTGCTTCACGCATCGAATTGGGTAAAACTAAAATTTCTTACAATATAGTACATGGTTTGGCGCCATATTTCTATGACTTGGTAGTGAAAGACGTTAATGACACCGATTGTTTTGTTGTTTTTTTCGATGAGAGCCTGAATAAGTTTTCACAACAGCAGCGAATGGACATTTGTTTGAGATATTGGGACAAATTAAATGACCAAGTTACTAGTAGATACTTCACCTCTGCATTTTTAGGACACGCCACAGCGAATCATTTGCTGAAAGCTTTCCTTGAATCGCGTAAGCCTTCAATGTTACGAATGATACTTCAGGCCTCTATGCATGGACCAAACGTCAATTTGAAAATGATCAAGAACTTTGAAACATACTTGAAAAGCATCGGAGATCCAGATCATTCTATGTTTGTGTTCATGGGAACTTGTGGTTTGCATGTAGGAAACAATGCATTCAAAACAGGATTTAATGCTAAGACTACAGGATGGCATGTTATATATTTTCCGAGGGCTGTGTATAACCTATTTAAGGATGTTCCTTCACGTAAGAGTGATCTCATTAGTTACTTAGGATCTAGTCTATTGCCTCTTAAATTCTGGTCTGTTCGTTGGCTAAACAATTCCTCTGTTGCTAAAAGAGCAAAAGAGTTGCTTCCAAACCTAATAAAGTTTAAAACAGGCATTGAGAGTGATAATAGTCATGCAGGGATAAAGAGTTATAGCTATGGTGTTGTGAAAGAGGCTCTAAAAGATAAACTGATGCCCTGTAAATTGGCTTTTTCTAGCTTTATTGCTGAAGAAAGAAATTGAACCATTTCTGACCAGTTTTCAAAGTGACGCCCCTATGGCTCCATTCCTGTATACGAAACTGAACTCTATAATAGTGATTTTGTTAAGCATGATTGTAAACAAAGAAATTATGACCAAAGAGACCTCTGTGTTCAAAATAGATTTAAAAGACAGTAAGAATCTTATTCTTGCTAAGGAATTCCCTTTGAGTTTTTCAGTAAGAACTGAGCTACGTAGAGTCAAGGTGACTGATCACGAAATTCTTCAGTTTAATACAGACTACGTGAAAATTGTGAAACAAATTTGTCTTCAATTAATTGAAAAATCTCCTTTAGAGTACAAATTGTGCAAATACATAACGCTTTATGATCCATCTTTGTTAGCTGATCAGAAAAATAAATGTTTATCTCGTTTAGAAAAAGCTTTGGAAATCTTTCAGGAGAAACAGTGGCTCTCAGGAAGTCATTGTGATTTAGTTTTGAAGGAATTTAAGAACTTATGTTCTAAACCTGATGTGATATTATCCTGTAACGCCTATGATAAGGAGAACGAGCGGTTGGACCACTTTTGGAGATCTATAATTCAGCACACAAGGGGTCAGATGCTCTCTGGAACTTTTTGAAGAAAGTTTTTATACTCAGTCAAGGCAACGCATTTGTGGAGCGAGGATTTTCTATTAATAAAGAAATTATGGTCGGAAATCAAAGAAATGAGTCTCTTATTGCCCAGAGACAGGTTTATGATGGACTTCAAGTCCATGAAGAGTCTTTGCAAGAAAAAAAAGCGGAAAAGATTTTAAAAGGAAATGGAGATGTTAAAAAGAAAAGACTGGTTGAAGAAATTGAAAGCGTAAGGAGAAAAAAAATAAAGATTTTGACTGATAATCAGAAAGAGGTAGCAAACATTGATCAACAGCTAGAGGCTTTGTGCGGTTCTGTTGTGATTAGTGATGCATGTCGATCATTTTTGGACAAAATCGAGATTTGCTGAAAACATAGTTAGATGGAACTGAAATGTAATGGAGATCAAGAATTTGTAATAAAAAAAGTCGATCGAGACGAGACGATCATCTCCACTGAGTGATCGTTCGTCTCGATGTGATGAGTATAGTGTTCAAGGATTTGATTTGATCTGACGAGATTTTTGAAAATTTTTCAAATGATCGACATGCATCACTAGTTGTCATCTAATAGCCTATCGTTAGGCTTCTTTTCGCTTTTTATTGTTCCTAATTTTCTATGTTTCTTATAATATATTTTGATTCAATGTACTAAACTGTACTAATATGTAGAGCACATTTTTATGACTTGTTTCATTTTTTGTCTTGGCACATTATTGAAACCTTAATCGCTTTTAAAATAATTTCCTGTAAGGGAAATTTGTCTAAATGTCAGGGAAATGTCAGGGAAATTGAAAAAGTCAATCTTGTGGCCACCCTGTAATATAAAATTAAATTAATAGCTTAATTATTGTTTATTCCATATATTCCCTGAATTTATCATTCTCCAATAGTGAAATAGAATTTTACTAATTACATATTTCATTTATTAATTAAAATAGCCGAAGATATTGCGAGACGTAATAGATTATTGAAAAATATTCATTTACCAATTATTATTTTTTTATTTTTTTTTTTATAATATTACCATATTATAAATCAAGATCCTGTTCAAACAAATTTTGACATAAATCAAGTACCAAGAGAAACTATTGGATCAAATATTTCTTCTAATTATCTTATTACTATGGATGAATATATAACAAATGAAATTTAATTTTTGAATTCAACTACAGTGAATAATTCTAACCTCATTAGACAAAATCCCAACTTAATAAGTCACACCCCTCCCATGTCTAGGCCAGAGTTGACAGATAATGGCAATTCTAATACAAATTTTGGAGAAGATCCAACTAGATTTACTGAAATATAATTATTCAAGAAGGATTAGTTAATGGAAATTCTGATGGAGCTTTCAGTAAAAATAAAGTTAATAAGCCAGATTCTAATCTTGATAATCTGAATTATCCTATAAACCCTTATAGAAAAAAGTCGTCTCTCAGATATCCCTAACCCATTTCCTAATGTAACTTCCCCCCAAACTAATCCCTTCAGTCATTCTATTCCAAAAATACTAGAAGAGGACCTAGTTATACTAGATAGATATTTGAAAATTTTTTGAATTTCCCCCTCAGAATTATCAGTTTGAGGGAAGTTGTATTAGTGAATCTAAATATACTTAAATTCCTCGATCACAAGATTACTGGAATGGAAGCTTCTAATGTGTCCCCTGAGGGTTGACATTTTTCTTGTATCCCTTCCCTATTCCTTAACAGTCATCCCACACACTTACTTGGTGGTGGGAGGGAGACCTACAGTTTAAGGTGGGTTCCGAACCACCAAGAGCAACAGCTTTAAGTACTTAGAGAACCTTTTTCTCTAGATGCACGCTATCTTTAATCACATTGTTTCATCAATGGATAGTAAAAAGGGATTTAACATTCATTGTGATTTAACTACTGGTGACAGTTCTGTCATCCAGGCAGTTAGATTTCCGGATTCGTTCGATTATTATGGAACATTATGGAACAACATTCTCCCGTTTTTGTTCAAGTTACGAAGAATGTTTGAAGCATGGAAATGCAGCTGCAGAAGAAGCTCGACATATTGTAGTCTGGGCCAATACTGAATAGTATTTGTGCATCTAACGAGTACCGGTGTATAAATATAGTCAGTAACATCTACTCGAAAACTACAGACCTTAAATACAAAACCAACACCACACAAGATTATAGATCACATATAAATTTTGACCCATATATATTATCTCGTCCAGAAGATAAATATCGATTTCTCAATCCGAATTCATATAAAAATTATCCCCCGAGTACAGAATCAGTTCTAGATATAATGAGAAAATGGAATTTAATATATTCTGGTTTATATAAAATTAATTTAAATATTTATGATTTATAAACACCAGCCCCTCTATCATTTTCCAGAGATGGGGCTGAGCTATATTATTGTCGATCTCCAGCAATACGAGTGGGACCTCTATAGCTCAGGCCCTGGTCAGCACTGTCAACGTTCTTGGTGCTAGGGACTTTAATTTGGATGTTTCACTAAAGTCCTAGTAGCCGACTTGGCTTTCAAATAATTCGGAGGGGATGTCTTGGGCAATAATTCAATATTTTTTGGACCGAATTGATTGATATCTGGTATCATCACTTTCAGAAGTGAATATTTTGTTTGCACACAGCACCCCTACCAGTTACTTCCAGTCACATCTCTGATCCTTCTCTATTCACAAATTCCATAGCAACGCCAATCAAAGGATTGTTTTCTGGCCAATCAGCACCGTTCTAGTTATTAAAGAAATAAACAACTGCGTTATTTAGTTATCTTTCGTCAAGTAGCTTGCGGAGCGACAACGTTGTGGCCCCTTTTTCATTTGTTTTGTAAATTTTAGTTTTGTAAAGTTTGTTGAGTTTGGGCACACAAACTAGTGGAATTTCCTTGACTGAATAAATTCCTTGGCTCTGATAATATTTTTTTTTTGTTCAAATAATTTATTTGATATTAGAAACCCTAGTTTGTTCTTGTTTTAATCAGTCTTGGACAACCGAACTTTTTCCATTTTTTGAGCATATTACTTCTAAACTTCATTGCTTCATAATTTTTGTTAAAAGTTTTTCTTTTCACGTCGGTATGAAGATATGTGCATTACAAAATTATCTAAAAATACACTTATTTTACAAGATTTATATTAAAAAGAATAATAAATATCATTTTTGTACTTTCAACATAACTTATTTCGAAAATAAAACTTTTTTCAAATAATTTAAAAAATTGACGTTAAAAAAAGCAAAGATAAAAAACAATTGTAAGAATTATTATTTTAATTTTTCTTGGAAATTGTTTCTGAAGCATTCTAGAACGAAACCCAAAAATAATATAAGGCCTCTCTTGTCACCCCCATTTAAAGTTCAGACACACCGCGGCCGACATTTGGATAGAAAAGTACTTTGTGCTTCATGTGATCTATTTTGTGAACAATAAAAACTACAATGTGACCAATTACCGTGATCGCGAGTTAAACCTGCTACGAGCACAGGGCGTGAGATTGCCTACAATCGAGTTGCCTAAGTTCAGAGGGGAGCTCGAGAAGTGGTTGGGGTTTAGAGATACGTTCACATCTCTCATTCACCAAAACAACCAAATTAGTGCGATAACAAAATTTCATTATTTGAGGGCAGGATTAGAAGGCAGTGCTAAGCAAATAATTAAATCTCTCGAATTATCGAATTCTCCGCATCTATATTTAGTATAGAGCCCGTACTGAAAGAAAGTGCTACTTAGATTCACAAGGTCTTGGACACTTTAAACAAACATTTGAGGGCCCTGCACGAACTGAGTCAGCCGACAAACCAGTGAGACGTGCTGTTGATTTATATCGTCTCAACTACACTCGATAAGATAACTGCACGTGCTTGGGAGAAAGAAAAAACATAAAATGAAATTCGTGCATTAAAAGATTTGAAGAAGTTTTTAAAGGCTAGGTCGAATATGCTTGAGACACTAGAAATAAATAACTAGCAAATAGACAAGAATGCTAAATCAAAGTCTAACAATAACAATAATAGTAAGCAATCCAAGGTTAAGTCATTTCTCGGTAAAAAAGCAAATTGCTTGTTTTGTGATGGGGAACACTATATGTGACGTGCGCCGAGGAAAGGCGGCTTACTCTGAAAAGTGAGATTTTTCAGGGCGAGCGGTCGAAGTCGACCGGATAGACGCGACTTTTAGGAGAGAGGGAAGACTCACGAAATCTTCCCTCTCCACTTGATACTACATTCTCACGAGGAAAGAGATAGGTCGTAGACGCGGCTCACGGACGGGTATAGATGAGACGCGGAGATGCAGTGGTGAGTAGTGGGAGGTGTGTCACGGGATCTCGAGCTCTCGAGCGAAAGCCTGATTTCTCGGGTACCTAAAAACTCAATTATTAGCAGTCATAACTCTCGAAAATTGTTTTCGATGGTTTCGTTAAAAAGAGCAACTCAACAACTACCGAAAGGTGTAAAAACCTCGATTTCGATTTTTTTAGAGTAAGCCCCCTTTCTTCGGCGCACGTCACATATTCAAGATTGTTCCAATTTCATTGAACTCACGCCCGAATGAAGGGCAGCGAGAATTAAGGACTTTAGGGTTTGTTAAAATTGTTTCAGACTGGGCCACTTTGAAAAACAATGTAGAGGTACTAGTTGCAAGAAATGCCAAAGTAAACATAACACATAGTTGCATTTCGAAAAAGATGAATCGAGCTGGGCAACAAGTACTGCGCCACCTCAAGAGTCAGAAACTTAACCTATATTTTCATTATGATACTTATTTGCTAATAAATTTATAACTTGACTTACAGAAAATTCATACGTTATATTTTATTCGACAGCTGTCGATATATCTTTGAAAATTACTACTGAATCTTTCAATTGCTTTCAATTATCAAACTCTACTCCGAAAATGACGATTAGGACTTTGGTAACTAGTTCGTAAGCTGGTTATTTACACTTTTAAAAAAAATTCTCCATATTAATATATTAATAGATTATTATTTATATAATTTGGTTTCCCCTGATGATGGAAAGGCTGTGTTTCCGAATCGTTGGGTCTTTTACAAATTTTAATAAACTTGTTCGATAGAGTTGATACGACTTGTTCTTTTTTCTCCTATTTTGGATTCTCGGACGTTAAAGACTATTATCTCTAGCTTCCTATTGCGTCAATAATAAAAACGATGGAGTCTTGTCCACAGCATCTGTTATGGTAGCAAATTCGAATAAACAATGAAGGTCAGCTCGCATTATTTTGGACAAGGGTTCTCAAACTGGTCTTATCACAGAAAAACTCTGTGACTCGCTCAATCTTCAGAAAATACCTATAAATGCGACGTTAAGCGTAGTAAACAATCTTGCTTCGAGTGTCAAGTATAGATGCAATGTTCGAATCCTTCCGAAACAAAATAATTTTGAGTTTAAGACTTCTTGTATTATCGTGCCGGAGATTACAACTCATTCTCCAAATACTATAATTAGCACAATCGCCTCAAAGATTCCTTCTGATCTTAATTTAGCAGATCCTGAATGCCAGAGATGTGAACCAAGCTTAGGGCGTACCCGCCTTCCTGTAAACGACAATGAACGTGAATAAATCAGTCTTTGTTCAGCTACGCTCGTGAGTACTTGCTTTGACCCAACCTAGATAAAAAAAACTAACATTGCGCAGTCGGTACAGAATCGTGTTAATCACTTCTAAATTAGTACAAGTTGAGGTGACAGTAAATTAATAATTCAAGGACTCAAATTTCTAATTAAAGGAAAATAAAAATGGACGATCACAGGAGAATCGCGCCTATGGATATGTCCGGCAACTTTGCTGAGAATTTGAAAACGTAGAGAGCAAGTTTTGAAAACTACCTCGTGGCATGTGAAATCAATAAAGAGGAGAAAACCCAGTGTGCACAACTCCTACATTACATTGGTGAAGAAGGATTAAAAATTTGTACTACCCTTACCTTCACTGACGAGGAGAAGAACAAACTTCCAGTACTTCTGGAAAAATTCGAGGCACATTTTATGCAAAAAAAAAATCTCGCTTATGAGAGATAAAAATTCTTCTCATACCGACAGCAACAAGGAAAAACATTGGAACAGTTCGTTACAGAATTAAAAAAACGTGCGATGAAATGCAAACTCGAAAACCTGCAAGACAGTTTGTTGAAAACAATGATAACCTGTGATGTAAATACTATGGAAATTAGAGAAAAGCTTCTTCAGAATGACGACCTGACTTTGGACAAGGCGATTGAGCTATGCAGTGTCATCGAGATGTGTAAAACCAGGTGCGAATTAATGGAAAAGTCGACGGCAGTAGACGCGGTGATGTCATCGTCCAAGTATGGCAAAGAGCGACCACACAATCAAGGGGTTTCGAAATCTAGAGATTCTGTGGGACGTAAGAATAAGATGATAAACTGCTGTAAAAAATTCGATGGATCACATCCAATTAATCAATCTCCAGCATAGGTAAAGTTTGTACTTTTTGTAAAATTAAAATATATTTTGCGAATTAGTGTTATGAAAAGAAAAAGAAAGTTTCAGAAATAGATAAAAAGGATAGTATTGATGAAATAATTAAAACTGACGGTAACGATACTTACTTTTGTATAGGTTCTGTAGAGATTAATAGTTTTAACAAATCTAAATGATTTACAAATCTATCAATTAATAAAAAAAAAATTGAATTTAAAATCGATACGGGTGCTGATGCGAATTTCATTCCGTACAGTGAATGGGAAAAAGCATGAAATTCGTAAAGATAAATTACTTAAACCGGAAGTAACGTTAATATCGTACACTGGCGATAAACTGAAAGTGATAGGCAAATGTTCCTTACCATGTTATGAAAATAAAACCTTGTATGAAATCGAATTTTATATTACGAATGATAAGAGAAAATCTTAATTAAGAAAGTCTTAATTAAACGCGTTGACTTTGATTGGACCTAACAAATTACGGAAATGTCAAAGGTGAGTCCTTTATAGATTCGGCAGGCAACGCAATGGCGATTTTGATTTGACCATGTGGTCCTCATTAACTTTGCCGATACCATTACCGAGCTTGACTTCTCTATCTTTTGTTGAGTACTCTTTGTAAAATTGCTTGATTTATAGTTCTTTTGATTGGTAGTCGAGTCAGTGCGTACGTTCGCGAATAGTTTTTCGTATGTGATAAACAATTACTTTAAAGTGCAATAATGCTTAAAATAAATGAATTTAGTGTGGATTCTACATTAAAAAAACATTATTTCAAGTTCAGTAATAGGAAAAAAAGTTTGTTTCTTGGGCAGCGCAATGAAGAGAAATGTGGTTAGTATGTCGTAAAATTGATTTGCTCGATCCATATACGATGGACAATAACTTGAAAATATGCAGCAGTGCATGAAATAAATTTAATGTAATTTGAAATCTTAAGTACCTGTAGCACGTACTAGTGCTGGAACCAAAATAATGCTTTGATAAGCTTTATTTACGGTGAGTGTATTTTTACTTATACCAAATCTTTATAGCTTATAATAGTTCCAAATTGTGCTATTTAGAGATCAAAGCCTTTTCAACATTCAAAAGAAACATCTTCGATACTCAAGGGAGAATACGAAAATCCCTTCTGGATAATTAAATTGAAAGCAGGTATGAATTCTAATAACTTAAGGGCATGCTCTTCGGTGACCACGTGACCAAACCAGTCCTTGGTTACGAAATTTTTTTTGGTATTCACCATGTCCAAACACAATGATATATCACTCTCAACATTTGGAATATAGGGAATGAGACAATAAATAGCGTTCGTATATTTAGTTTCAGTAATTATTTTGAAAAAAATTATCCATGTAAAAAATAATGTGTACAATTTCATAACCGAGCTTGGTCATGTGATCTCCACTTTACCGACGTTGGAAGTTTCTTTTTTTCTCCGCTAAAAATTGCTAAAAATGCTCCAAAAATAATGACAGGTTACGTGTGTGCAGATACTTATTTTTTGATTTGCAGAAAATGTGCAAATGTTATTGTTTATATTGATTTTTTTTAAAGTTTAAACGATTTAGTCTAAAATTTGTGTCAGTTATCAATATACGCGAATGAAAAAATCTGAAATGTATCAAACCAAACATTACCTGCAAAGTGCTCGACTCGAGTGTTAATATCCTGTTTTATCAGTTTATAAATGAAATTTCTTTGAAATTATAAACATATTGATGTATACAAACTTTCTTTAGTGCTTTTTATTCAATCGTTCAAATTCTAAACATGATATCTCAATCCAGGTGGACGTAGTGAGCAACAAAAAAAAATGAAAATAATTTCACACATTTATTTTTAACATGAATAATTCTTTTCAAAATTATTACTCAAACTAAATATACAAACGCAATTTATTGTCTCATTTCCTATATTCCAAATTTTGAGAGCGATATATCATTGCGTTTGGACATGGTGAACACAAAAAAAATTTTTCATAACCGACGACTGGTTTGGTCACGTGGTCACCGTAGAGCATGTCCTTAAAGAATGAAAATTTTCTTCTGAAAGTTTCGAATAAACGTGAAGCGAAAATTTTGTATGATCAAAAATGAAAATAAAAACGATCTAGAGAATAATGAAAATTCTGAATCAAATGAAGAAGAAGAACGAATAGAACATGATGTAAAAGAAATTAAAGTAAATTTAGAATTCCGAGAAACTTCTAAAATAGAAATACAGTCGAACCTCCATAATTCGAACACCCATAATTCGAGTTCCTCCATAATTCGAACATTTGCTCCGGTCCCTTGACGTTACTATACTAACGCATGTAAAAAAAACCTCGATAATTCGAACTTTCGGATATCGAGTGTATCGAGAAATTTGAATTTTTGGTGTTCGAACTTGGGGACTGCAGTCAAAGTAGAACCGTAAGAAAAGAAAAACCGTCGCTGGGGTTTTCCCGGCGCGCCAATTGAGTGACAGACGGTCGCCACCATTCTCTATAAAAGAACATTCAAATTTACAGAGCTTACATTCTCAGTCGAGTTTCCGTTGAGTGCATTTTGTATTGTCCAGTTTTCCTATTTTCCATTCTCTGTGTTTTTTTTGTCTAATATGACTGATTGAAGTACGACAAAGTATAAAACTCTGACTTTAGCAGAGAAAGTCGCTGCTATCAGAGAAGTTGAAAAGGGCGTGAGAAAAAAATCGCCGATCGCTGAAGAGTTTCAAATTCCGCGGAATACTCTTTCTACTTTTTTCAAGAACAAAGAGAAGATTCTTAGTGATTTTTCTACATCAAACCAAAGCAGAAAAAGATGCAGAAAACCAGATGCAGATAATTCGAACACCATGTTGTGGCACATTAGATTAGATCACGTCTCAAAACCCTATTTAATAGCCTCATCTAAACAGAGTAATGGATAAATAAATTTAGAGAAACTGACAAAAGATACTAGCATTTCAAAATGCCAAACGATGGGTCCTATATCTCCTGCTACTCATCCAAGTAATTATAGATTCATCTTAGTAATAATAGATGACAAACAAGAGCTGCTTTGGCTTTCCCAAGGAAATTTAAAACTAAAATTCCAGGATGTATGGAATCGTTCGTAAAAAGTATGCGAAACTTGTCGCCCGCAAGCATGCGGCAATTTCAGATAACACAGCCACACAAGAAAAATCTTTTTTTGGACCTGGACATGAGACCGTGTTAACTATATGTTTTTGGGGTTATTTCAGTATCCTGACGTTCTGGGGTTTTTTGCACATCGGACTCGGATTCAGCGACCCCAAAAACATATGTATAGTAAACACGGTCTGACCTCCAGGCACGAAAAAAGATTTTTTATGATGTTTTTTGAGTTTATGTCCGAACCCTGACGTGCTGGGATTTTGTGGACCTTGGGTTCGGATTCAGCGACCCCAAAAACATATAGTAAACATGGTCTGATCTCCAGACCGAAAAAAATATTTTTTATAAGGTATTTTGTCTTTATAAAAAAACCTGTGAAATCCAGGTACGAACACCAACATGTTCCTTCTTGTCCGACGGTGTGCCTGATCGAACTTTAAATGGGGGTGACCAGAGAGGTCTTATATTATCTTTGGGTTTCGTTCTAGAATGCTTCAGAGAAAATTTCCAAGAAAAATTGAAATCATTCTTAGAGCCGTTTTCTATTTTTGCTTTTTTTAATGTCAATTTTTTAAGTAATTTGAAGAAAAGGATTTATTTTCGAAATAAGTTATGTTTAAAGTACAAAAATGATATTTATTATTCTTTTAAATATAAATCTTGTATAATAAGTGTATTTTTACATTTTTGATGAGGAGGAATAAGGGGACGGGAAGTAGGGGAAATGAGGGGATCGAAAGTAGGGGAAATGAGGGGAGGGGAAGTAAGTGAAATTAGGTGAAGGGAAGTAGGGGTAGTGAAGGGGCCGGTACACACTCCGGACTTGATCCCGTCGTGACGAACTACGCCAACGCCGTGCTTGTCCCAGCAAGTTCTGAGTCAAGTTTATACGAACCGACGCTCTACCTACCATCGAACCCCACGTCAGAGGCACAACTCGACTCCCCCCCCCCCCCCTAGAGCCCAACCGAGGCGGGCATCGACACCTTTGAGGAACTTGCCGTCTACCTGATTGAAAACGTCAGTTCCGTCGCATCACGGGCCCCCCAGAACACACACGAACCCGGAATTTCTCTCGCGTCGCGAAGCCCCCCCCCCCCTGTCGCGTTTTCTAGTGCAATTAGCGGGGTACGACATCCCGGCGCTCTACGACACCGCCGCATCGGACAACTTTATCCATGCGCGTTACCTGTCGGAAGGTCAACTCAACAATCAAAGAGTGTGCACTGGACAAGCAGACCTCGCAGTAGATGGAGTCATCATGGAAGTGCTCGGAGAAGTCGAATTGGAATACACGATCGAGGATCTTCGCATGACCTTCACGTTCCTGGTCAGAGAAGAAAGGAGGGACCCTATGATCCTAGGTATCCCCTGGAATGACGAGCAGGCGGTGATTTACAATCGCCCCCTCCGGTGTATATATGCGGGTAAAGACAAGCGCATACTGAGCTACCTGGTCGACCGGAAGCCTCCCGATTCACCCGTCGACTTCAAAACTGAACGGATCGAAACGGACCTGCCGGCGGAACTCCGACACAAATTCGACACGATGCTCCGCCCTCAGTATTCGGTATTCTACAGAGAGGGTAACCTCACTCAGACCAGCTCAATAAGTCATAAAATCGAGCTAACCACAACCAAGCCAGTGAGGAAAAGACCCTATGCGTATTCGCGAGAAAAGAAGAGGATAATCCAGAAGCAGATCAAAGACATGCTGCAACAACATGTCATAGAACCGTGCATGTCACGCTATTGCTCTCCCATAGTCCTAACGAAGAAGAAAAACGATGACACCCGCTTCTGCATCGACTTCAGAGGCTTAAATTCAATAACGAGGAATGTGACCCAGGCCCTGCCTCTCATATCAGACGCAATAAGGGTATTCGAGGATGCCATAGCCTTTACTACGCTCGACCTAAAAAATGGCTTTTGGCAAATTCCTCTCGACCCCGATTCATGGAACTACACGCTCATGGGACAGGTCGTTCTACAAGGCTACCTCAATCATTTCTGCATAGTGTATCTGGACGACATAATAATCTATTCAAGAAGCTGGCAGAAACATATCCTTCACGTCAACCTGGTGTTGGAGAGACTCACCATCCATGGACTCACCTGCGCTCTCAAGAAATGTGCACTCACCCGGAAGAAGGTGCAGTACCTAGGGCCCTTGGTTACAGGAGACAGCAACCAAACCCACGAAACCCACATCCAAGCCATCCGGGAAGCCAGCACCCCCTCAAGTAGGAAGGAGCTGCAGAGATTCCTGGGGATATGCGGGTGGGTATGCGAGTACATTCCACGATACTCGGAAATCACCGCACCACTCACTGATCTCCTCAAAAAGGAGGTTTTCGGGAATCGCCTGAGCCTCGGAAGACCCACTCCAGATCTCCCGTTTACACTGCAAACCCAGACAAGCTAGGTGGAAATGAGTGCCGTATCGTTTTAAGTCAGAAAGGACTCAACCAGATCCATCATAAGCTATGCCAGTGCAAAGTTCTCCCCGATTGAACTTCGCTATGAGCAAGCCGAGAGAGACTGCCTGGCAGTCATATGGGGGGTCAAAAGATTCAAGCCCTACCTGTCCGCTCGACAGTTCACTCTGCTCACGGATTCCAAATCTTTGAATTGACTTAATCAGTTCAAGGACACCAGCGCCAAACTCGGAAGATGGGCCTGCTTGCTGGGCGAATTCAGCTACACCTTACAACACTGTCCAACCTCTCAATTGGAGTTTCCAGGAGCTCTAGTGAGATCACCAGATGAGCACGCTCCTGTGGTGACCCTTGAAGACGAGGACCATCTGTCACCCAAGGACAATAGCCCGGGCCACAGTTGCGAGGGTGCATACCTTGCCGCTATCGCTGCCTCCAATTTTTATCTAGGAATTCAACAACTACAGAAAGAGGACGAGATACTGCGAAGGATCGCCCAGCAATGGGCGATCGTTTGATTGATTAATTAATAATTTAATGGGTCAACATCGACCTCCAGACTACCTTTATTCATTGATAATAATTAATTCAACTCCTATCTACTTTTGTTACTCAGTGGCATCAACATCCCCTGTAAATTACTAATTAATTGGAATTTGCATAAAATGAGGAACAAAGGGAAAAATGAAGAGGGTCATTAAATTGTAAGGGTTCATGACGTAACAATCGTTGAAACTCTAGTGTAAAAAAAATCCTATGAGAGGGATTTTCTAATAATATGAAATCATTAAAGCAATGCACAGTCATATCTCCCTTGCGTAAAACCACAATCCATTTTATTTTAAAAGAAGATTTAATAATAAAATAGTTAGAGCTATTTTTAATAATGCAAGTGAATGATTTGCGAGAAGAGGACTGAGTGCATTGGGAATAGAAGGAAACGTTTTCTGTCCGAACTTCAAAATAGAAACGTTGAGGCAGCTTTACGCAGAGTACCTCCTAGTTCAGAATACCTTTTTGCTGTTTCATCGTATTTGCCGAATGATGCACAAATAGAAGTGCGGTGAAAGTTCAGTTTTATGGTCGCGAAGTGCGAAGCGAATTAACTGAAAGAAGAAAGCAGTGCTAGTGCCGCCTAGTGGAGAGTAGAGAAAGTTAAGAATGGAGTTGGACTTGAGCAGTAGTGACGAAAGAGACGAAAATATTGGAAAGATCAGCTGGGCTGAGTGAGAGTTGAACGGAGAGAAAGAACTGTGACAGAAGAAGTGCTAGCACACGAACAAAGTGAGATGCGTGACGAAAAGAAGGAGAAGAAGCAGAAGAGGGGAAATGAGGAAGGGATAAAAGGGGCTTGGAAGCAAGCGGTGGATATGTTGGAAGTACGGCAGGACAAATTCATTACGGAATTGAAGTTGGAATGGGCGATAGAAAGAGCATATATGAGAAGTGAAAGGGAGATCGACAGGAGAAACTTTGAGGGAACGCTGAATAATAATAATAATAATTTTGACACATAGACGAGCACACGATTAAAGATAAAAAAGAGAAATTGAATCCAGCAATCCAGGAGAACTTTTGAGTGAATTAATGAGAATTCAGGTTGATCTCAATCTAAGTAGCATTTACCCAGTGGTACCAAGAGAAGAAAAGGACAATATAATTTATTTCCTTTTGGGTGTGGTTTTTGGAGTATTGTTTTGTCATGGCTTCTCAGGACGAAAGACTGAGGAGACTTCAGGATCAATGGGAAGCAGATGTGGTGGAGAGGTCCAAGGACATAGACGAGCTGATCCAGGATCCAAACCAGGAGCTGCAGATATTCGGAAGAATATGCAGAGTTTACCAAATCGAGGAGAACGACTTTGCAGCAAGGGGCCTAATAGCAACATTGATGGCGGAGCTGGAAAGGACAAGACGTCAGGTGCTAGAGGAGTCATCATTAGGAGTGGAGAATGTGACAACCCAGCCGATTTCAGAAGCAAGCACATCAGGCCCAACTCTAGCTCAGAGAAAGATATTCAATCTCCTCCCAAAGAAGCCCCAACAAGTCCAGGGCAGCATAGGGAGATTGTTCATGACTCAAGCTTTAAAGAATCTGGAGCCAATGGTGAGGAAAGCTTATCTAGCGACCATTGGAGATTTGGTGTGTTGTAAAATTGACCTTCCGATGACAAGAGAAGAGTTAGAAGAACTTTCTGTGGAACGTTTTGATGAAATGGAAGTTAGTGCTTTTATATCTATGGCAAAGAAAGTGGAAGATTATGACATGTCCACCCTAAAATTCTTAGAAGATCATATGGAAGAGATAGTTGCAGTAAGTGTTACTGACTTGATCATAGACATTGAGGATGCTGGCCTCACGTTACCTAAAATAGCAAGATTCGCTCTAGGCTGAATTGAAGTAGATCCCATCGTTAGAGATCAGGCCAGATACATGATGTCTGAAGGGGTAAGGAAGGAAATGATTCATCAGATTGATGTAATGCTGAATGTGGATGATTACCAATTGAATTGTAGAAATGTAAAAGCATTGCTTCAACTCACTGCTTTCCAAGGGTTTGATCCGAAGAGAATGCTAAAGGAATTAGCAGACAGATATCATGATTACACAAGTGCTAGATCTGAACTTGAATTTCCTTACATGGAAGGGAATGACAGGAAAACTATGAGAATATCCAATAGAGAATCTTTTTCCAATGACATGGCTCTATTAACTCTGATATTTGTTAATAGAGGGGCCTGTTATGACAAGATCAAAGAAAAGAGTTCAACAGAGTTTCAGACAGTTTTAGGTTGGATGCAGTCTAAGTATAACATATACGTGATGAAGAAGGGCGACAAACAGACTCTCAGTAGAGACTCCATCACTTTTCCTAGAATCTCAGCCGTGTTTTCGTCATTCACAGTGATGCACATAATAAATGGAAATGGCAGGGTGGTCTTTGACATGACAAATCTTGACGTGGACATAACCTCTGCTGCTTGCAAAGCTTTATGTAGCCCCATGATGAGCGGTTTGCTCCCCAAGAAGTCTCCCTTGGGCACTCCACTAAACTTTGGCCCTGTCATGCTTCTAATTGCTGTTTTGACTGACGACGTGATCAACCCAAAGAAGTCTAAAAGATCAAACATCAAAACTCTTTGGCAGTTCTTTTGTGCTTCTTATAAAAGTGACTTCATGAGGGAACCTTATAGACAATGGTTCTTTAAGAAGATAGGTCTTTTTGTTGGTACAGAGCTTGATGTCACTTTGTCAAATATTCTCACTAAAAATTCTGAGTATATTGCTAAGATAAAGAAAATTAGACCTAATGACGACACAATAGATGAGATTGTCCCGGAACTTTTAGCTATGTAAGTGACTACTGGCGTGTCTCGTATCCATGATTTAATTTTATGACTTCTTCTAGACTAGACTAACCTGGCTTCTTTTGCGCTAGGTCGTGACTTGGAATTAGCCATTTTGGTCTTGATGCTAATTTATAATTTTCCTTTCTTCGTTTTTGTATTCTTATTTTGTTTGTTCTTTTAGTTTTAAGAAGACCAAGTAGACACAATAATTCATTTGATTTATCAAGATGAAACTATTGTGTGTGCTCGGTCTTTGTGTAAAAAAAAAAAAAAAAAAAAAAAAAAAAAAAAAAGGCGTAGGGATGTGGCGACCCCATCGCCCGAGAGCTCCG
>CAKNYM010053701.1:38082-65017 GCA_932195095.1 Andricus curvator | reverse complement strand
AAACTTGCGAGCGAAGCGAGCCGCGCGCGAAGCGCGCGATGAGAATGTGCCCGCGAAGCGGGCAGATTTTTTCATCAGAAGTTATACATACAAAAATACGTTTGATCTAAATTTCCAATATTTTTGTATACTGCATTATGTTATGGTCGTTAATTCTTTTTTTAATATTATGTACAAAATGAGTCCTACATTAGAGCGAAACAAAAATATAGCGTTTTTCATTTTACATTAAAAATAATAGTCAAATAGAATGAGATTATAGCTTGATACTGCAGTAATTGGGACAGTTACCCGACGCTTCTGCTATCAGAAATAACATTTTTGTATATAAAAGTTAGTGATTCAATCAATCGAAACAATATTCTACAATATATATTTCAGAATTATATTTCACTCAATTTTTATTTTGATCTCTAATCGGAATAGGTAGTAAAATATAATCCATTGGATGGATTGTTTCAAACCTAACTAGTATCTAGAAAAATACTCATTTAAAGAAGATGTGGAATTTTTCGTAAAAATGGTTTTGAATCCTTGAAAAGTCATCAGGACAAAATCAATATAAATGTTCCAATTTAATTTTTTTTCAATTTTCACATGTTCTTATTCATTTTTGGGGCAAAAATTCCATGTGCACTTGTAAACATTTTCAAAATGAGACAAAGTGGAACATTTGTTATACTTTTATGACAAAAATTAATTAGGACTTATCCAAACTTGAAAAGAAATCAATAAGTACGATTTTGCCGGTTCTTTTGCCCTAAAAAGAATTCTACTGAACTATGTTGTTTTTTGACGTTTTTTTAGTACATGAGTTTCATTTTAGTGGGATCTTCTTGGAACATGATTACCATGAACACTTGTGAAAAAATTTGAAAATAATAAAATGGAACTTTTCTAGTAGGGGAGACCACTTTACAGTAGATAATTATCCTACAGTAGATAATCATTAATTAAAAATACTAATGAATGTTAAATAATTAATTTAATATAATTATTAGTTAAGACGCGATACGTGCTAATGTATTAAAATTATAATTGAGTTAATAATTAATTAGTTAATTAATAATTAATTATAATTAATATTATAATTATTATAATAACCCATATATAATTACCAACGGCCAAACCACGCTGAAAACCCCAGTTCTCGTCAGATCACTTAAGTTAAGCAGCGTTGGGCGCGGTTAGTACTTGGATGGGTGACCATTCGAGAATTCTGCGTGCTGTTGGCATATCGTGGGTGTGGTGAGCCCAACTTGTAGTTATTTACTACAAGAAACTATCCACCTAGAAACACTACCCAAATCGGGTAGTGTCACGCCTACCCTGAAAGGGAAATGGCTTAATGGTATAAAAATTAGTTAAGACGCGATACGTGCTAATGTATTAAAATTATAATTGATTATTTTACTTATATTAATTAGTAATAATTATTGTGAAACTACTGTTAAACTCTTTCCTTATGAGGATTAACCGTTTGGCTCTGCCCTGTTACCTTGCTTTCTCTTGGTTCTTCTATTTTCTTCATCCACGTCACTCCCTATCCATTACCATCCAAAATCCATCTTACACATTCATCCACATTCAACTGTCCATCTTCCTCTCCTGTACACCTCTCTATTAGATGTGCCCATGGCTCCATTTCGTATCCACATTCTCTACATAGATTTTCCTCTTCATCCATCCAATAACTACAAGCTCTCACTTCTTCTCCCATTCTAAACCGTACCACCCTACTCCATTTATCTTCCTTTTTTATTTTTTGCAAATATTCTGGTTCCGTCAAACCTTTGACCATCATATACCATCTATTGTACCTCGAGTTCATAATCTATTTCCATCTCTCTTCTCCTTGTCTTACTAATAGCTCTAACTCTATGTCCTGCCACTCCCGTACCCCTTCTCGTATATCACACACCCTCCTCATTTTTTTCCTTACTTCCTCCCATTTCAAATTTCCCAAATTGCCTCTCGTCTCCTTGTTCCGAATGATGACAAAGCATAATTGAGCTATTCTTCTCCCCGCTCCCCTATTTAGTTTCTCTTCAAACCTCCAGGCTCTCTTAATTTGTCTAGTTACCATTTTTTCCAATCCCAATTCTTCCCTCAACATGTATCCTGGGAAACACCAGCTGGCCCCCATTACCCATCTTAGAAATATCTCATGCATGCTCTCCACTTTTCTATGTTCCTTCCATCCCCAGACCTCCACTCTATGACACAACACCGCCCAAACGAACGCATCAAACAACTAAACCCTCATCCTCCAATCGTCGTTAAACCTTCTTTTTCCTATACCCCATACTTGGCCCATTACTTTACTCGCCCATTCGATTCTTCTCCTCACCTGCACCTCGTTTCCCCTCCTGCCTCAAACCAAAAACCTAGGTAACATAACTCCTTCACAATTTCCACTGTTAGTCCGTTCATCTTCTAAATGTGATCTATTTTGGTCTTTCTTCTTCTGTAGCACATCACCTTGGTCTTCTCCACGTTCACCGTCAAGTCTTTTGCTCCCACAAACTCTTCGAAAATTCTCATGATTAGGTTCATCCCCTTCTCATCATCTGCTAACAGAACCTTTCGTGAGCGTATGCTAGAGAGTATAGTTTGCTATTACCCAAAACCGTTCCCCCTTTCCCTTTCTCCTTTAACTTCTCCTCCAAGTCTGCCAGCAGGATATTGAAAAGTAGACGATTCAACGGGCACCCTTGCCTTAGACCTCTCTCTATCCAGAATACCTCCCCTTTTTTCTTTCCTATCTTCACCCTAATCCTGGTTTCTGTAAAAATTTCCTTTATCCTCTCCACCAACCTTTTCTCTATCCCCCTCTCTTTCATTAACTACCATAGCACTTTTCTATTTACTGAGTCAAAAGCTGCTTTAAAATCTACGAACAATGCGACTAATTTCCTTCTCTTTCTCCCTAAATTTCTGTTAAGCAAGTAGTTGTGTACGTAAATATTAGCTAATGTCCCCATGGCTTTTCTAAATCCTATCTGATCGTGTGGGATACTTTCTTTTTTTTTCTATCTGACTCTCTAACTTTTTTTTTAGGATTTCTGCATATATTTTATAGCCCACTGTCATGAAAGTGATCCCTCTGTACTCCTGTACCTTTTTGCCCTGTCCTTAATTGACAAGCGGTACCACCAGCTCTGTCATCCACTCCTTCCGCCACCCTTCTCCTTTCCAGACCTTCTGTCAGATCTTCCACATTCCTTCCCTAACCCCTTCTCCTCCATACTTCATCGCTTCGTTCTCCATGCAATTGTCTCCTGTAGCTTTGTTTCTTTTTAATCTATCTATTGCCTCATCCACTTCTTTTCTTGTTATTTCGTTTCCCTCCTCCATTTCTCCCTGGACTATTCTTCTATTCCCGCCCCCCTTGATCTTATTTTGCTCTCCCCTTAACAGACGCTTGAAATAATCCGTCCACTCAGCCATTTATATTTCTTCATGCACGCCGTTTCTTCCTCCTCTTTCCCTATTTATCACATCCCAAACTCTACCTTCTTTGAACGCTTTTTCTACTTCTTTCTTGTATTTCTCCTTTCCCCTTTGCCTTTTCCTTTCCAGCATCCTCTCATGTTCTTTTTTTCTCCTGTTGTACTTCCCCTACTCCATTTCCCCTTTCCTCCATTTTCTTACACACTGGCTGCCTGAATTTCATCATTCCACCATGCATCACCAGACGTTCTTCCTACAACCGCAACTACACACTTCAGTCGCACTCCTAACAATGACATCATCAAACAAAGCCGATGCGCCCTCTATATTTTTATTATCTATTAGCGCCTTCCGAGTTGCCTGATCTATGCGTTCGTTTATCTTATTCTGAAAATCCATTCGCACTTCCAGTTTCTGTACATTCTCAACCTTGATTTGCGTTTGTTTCGTTTTTTTGATACTCTCTCTTCTCCATCCCTGACCTAAGTTTATCTTAGGTCTCTTTTCATCTCTTTCATCCGCAACAACAAAGTCAATTATTATTATTATTATTATAGATTAGCAGTTCGAACTCGAAAGTTCATTGCCTCATCTACCCGAGACCGCCACACATCTCTATCTTGTGCATTCTCCATCCAGTTTAAGTAATCATGTCCTAGTTCTTTTAGATCATCCCTTACATTTTTCTCCCATCTGTTTCTCGGTCTGCCTAGGGGTCTCTTACCAGTCGGTCTCCCTCTTAAAACTTGCGCCACTGTTCTTTCATTGCCCATTCTTGCTACATGCCCCGCCCATCTTAATTTACGCGCTTTCATTACTCTATTAATATTTGCTGACCCGTAGAGAGCGTGCAGCTCATCATTATGCAGTTTTCTCCACTCGCCGGTCTCTTCGTCCCTTTTTGGACCATAGATTTTTCTAAGTACTTTATTCTCGAAAACTCTAAACCTATTCTCTTCTCCTTTCGTCAGCGCCCACGTTTCACACCCGTACATGACGACCGGCATTATTATCGTTTTGTAAATTCTTACTTTGATGTTTCTAGATAGCGATCGCGATTTTAGTAGCGTGTTTGCTGCATAATAGCACCCATTGCCAGCGTGTAGCCGCGCATTGATTTCCGTTTTAATCTTATTTTCGCTAGTTATAATAGACCCGAGGTATTTAAACTCGTTAACCCTTTCGAATTTCATATTTCCGGCCATTAGATCCCCGTCTTGATTACTTTGTCCGGACCTGACGACGGTCATATATTTTGTCTTCGATTCGCTAACTTCCAAGCCAATCTCTTTGGCTTTTGCGATCAAGATTTCTGCATTTTTAGCTACCGTTTCTTTATCATCCCCTAGTACGTCGAGATCATCCGCATATCCAAGAATTTGTATTACCCCATTGAGGGTAGCACCGGTCGGATTCGCCTGCACTTGCCTAACCACGTATTCTAAAACTAAGTTAAAAAGGACGCACGAAAGTGCATCGCCCTGTTTCAGGCCATCGCGGATCGAAAACTCTTCAGATAAACTACCGTTTACGCGTATTCTACCCTTACTGCCGCTTAAGCAAATTTCGATAAGTCTAACTAATTTTCTTGGCACACCCAAGAACTCTAGGATCCAGTACATTCGCGCGCGTATAATAGAGTCGTAAGCTTTTTTAAAATCGATAAATAGCTGATGTACTGCTTCTTTAAATTCCCATTTCTTTTCTAACAGTTGTCTAATTGTAAACATTTGATCGCTTGTAGATCGGTTTCGGCGGAATCCACACTGGTAATCCCCAATGATTTCCTCGGCAAAAGGAGTTAGTCTACTTAGGATAACATTAGACAGGATCTTGTAGCACGAAGGCACAAGTGAAATTCCCCGATAGTTGTTACAGTTAGTTTTATCGCCTTTTTTAAAGATGGGAATAATGATAGAGGTATTCCATTCTTCCGGCATGCGTTCTGTTTTCCAAACTGCGCGTATCAATTTACAAATTTGCCTTGTGAGGCAAGGGCCTCCATTTTTTATCAGTTCTGACGGTAGGTCATCAATGCCCGCGGCTTTGTTATTTTTCAACTTCTTTATGGCCATTTCTATTTCTATATCAGTAGGATCGTTAATTAATAGATCAGCAGTGTGGATTTCGCCGAGATTACCTTCAACGGGGGCTTCGCGTACATTTAACAGTTTATCGAAATAATCTTTCCATAAATTCAGTCTCTCTGTCGCATCGGCTACTAGATTGCCATTTTCGTCCCTCATTACTTCCGTTCTACTTTGAAAGCCTTTCTTTATAAAATTGATTCCCCTGTACATCTCACGCGGGTTATTTTGTTTATTATGCGCTTCTATTGCTAGTATTTTATTCTTTTCCCACTCCCTTTTCTTGGATCTATAGAGCCTATTTGTACTTTTGCTAATCTCGAGATATTTCTTATGTGTTTGATCGCACTTATTTTGTAAACTACTTAGTCTGGCCTTCCGACGTTTCTCAAACCAGAGTTTGCACTCTTCGTCAAACCATGGTTTGCTTTTGGTTACTTTCTTAAAACCTATCGTAAGTTTCGCGGCTGCCTTTATCGCCTTTTTCGTATTGCTCCACAGGGTTTCCGGGTCCTCCTCGTGATTATTGTTATCGTCTCTCTGTTCTTGGAGAGCGTCGAAACTATTAGAAATCTCAACTTGGTAATTTAATGTTTCTGTTGCTGTTTTGAACTTATCTATATTGAAACGAACTGTTGGCTCTGTGCGGCTTGTTTTCTTACTTAACGCTAGCCTAGATCTTAGTTTTACTATCACGAGAAAATGGTCTGAATTTAAATCCGCTCCCCTATACGATCTTATATCGAGAATGTTTGTATGACGTCTTCTGTCTATTAGAACGTGATCAATCTGATTGTGAGTTTTACCATCTGGTGATGTCCAGGTGGCCTTATGTATATTTTTATGCTTGAAATATGTGCTTTTGACAACGAGGTTCTTTGAAGCTGCAAAGTTTATTACTCTGGTTCCATTATCATTACTGACGTCATGCAAACTTTCTGATCCTATTGTAGGCCTATACATTGGTTCTTTTCCAATTTTCGCGTTGAAGTCCCCCAATACTATTTTTGCGTCAAACGTTGAGAACTTGTCAAAAACCTGCTCGATTGTTTCATAAAAAAGATCTTTAGTGTCTTCGTCTTTGTCCTCGGTGGGGCAGTGCACATTGATAAATACGTGTTTGCTGAAATTACCCTTTAGTACAATGTATGATAACCGGTCGTTAATGAATTGCATGTCGATAAGTGCTTGCGAAATTCGTTTATTAATAAGAAAACCAGTCCCCAGTCTTTGCCCCTTAGCTCCTCCCCAGTGAAAAGTATAGTCATCCCTAGAAATTGACGCGAAATCGCCCGACCAGCAGGTTTCTTGAAGTGCTATTACGTCAGTTTTGTATTCAATTGCTATCTTAATGAGTTCGCTAAATCGGCCAGTTTTTAGACTACGCGCGTTTAGAGTTCCCACCCTTAGATCTTTAACTGTAGTTTTTTGTTTTTTCAAGTTAGCCATGGTAGTTTCAAGATAATCCGCACGTTAGGATCCTATTCCGATCGTAGGTGAGTCCACTGTCCCAGGAGTGATAACCCCCATACCTCCCTAGGTCTAAGTATGGGAGCTTTCCGACTCTGACAAGGACCATGTCAACTTGTCGTCAGACACATTACAGTTTCATCCTCGTACCCTAACGTCCCCCTGCAAGGCAGCGCGCCTACTGGCATCAATACCCCTTTGGCCCTATGCAGGCGAATCATTCCACACATCCCTTGCGGGCAGTGTCATCGCTGCAGTGTCCAATGGGCAGCAGGATTTTTCCCTTACAAGATTTTTAGTTTTGGTTCGGGTATAGTTTCTAGGTGGGTACACGCTGCACCTTGGCTTGCCAGAACCCACCCATTGTGTATGAACGCGAATGGGTGGGTCCCCCCAAGCCATGGTTGTCGTGTACCTATTTTTTACCAGTGCTAGATTCACCACACCCACGACTGGCTCCTATCGGCTGTCCGCGACTGCTTATTCTTGTATTCGCAGTTAACCTTGGGGGCTGTTCAGCCTTACGGGCCGTTCCTCTATCCGCAACCTGACTGTGGCTATTTCCTTTACACCAGGTGTACATGTGGATCACTTTATGCCTAAACCAAGTATTTGTAATAAACAAGCCCTTTTCTGAACATTAGCTGACTAATCTTTTCCCATTATAATTTTCTCTTGGATCACCAAAATTATCTAGCACCCTTTCTTTATCCTGATCTTGGACGCCAACCCAGCCATTCATATCTTCTAGCAGAATAATTCTTTCACCATGATCGCAAGTACTTATTGTATCATTTAAAGTGTCCCAGAAGGCGCCTTTTAGTTCGCTTGGATCACCATTAACTGGGGCGTAGTACGCTATGCTAAATAATCTTCTGATTCCTACTTTCATTCTAACCCACAGAAATCTGGAAGATACATATCCTTGATCTCTGAAATGCTGCTTCGCTCTTTCATTCATAATCAAACCGACTCCTTGACTACCATGTGATTCTCTATTTACTCTCCTACTCCTGACCATAATTCAAATCCTCCCTTCAATACCCCATTTTCTATGTTTATACTTTCGCATCCCTTTTTCTTTGTTTCAGGTACGCATTAAATATCTATCTTTCTTACGTGCATAGTTTCTCGTAATTCTCTCACCTTAAGATCATTCACCGCTCTAACATTCCAAACACCTAGTCTCCATTCATCGCCTGAAACTCGACCTTTACCTTTACCGTGTGCCTGCCTTTCGTCAATCAAAGTTTCAGTCCATTCCGGGGCTATTTTATTGTTTGTATTATTCATTGTTTAAATTTTACGCCCAACTACCACCTTTATGCAAGAAATTTATTTTGCGACTCGAAATCATGTCCAAAATTAAGTAGTTAGTCATAGTTGGTTTATGTTTCATGCTGAGAAGGTCACCATCCTTCAGCAGTGTTGTATTAGATGGGTTGATTACAAAAAAATTAAAATGTCTTTCTGCTTATTTCTTCAGTGAGCATTCATCAAACGATCGAAAATCTTTTTAGGTTTGGAAACTGTTTTTTAATACTTTATTTCATTTTTTTTCGATCTGATCATTTTTATGGATAAACAAAAACTATTTGAGCTTTGTAAACATATTTTTATTAAATTTTAATGAGAAAAGTAACAAAAAAATATTGGATTGAATGGAACTTTTTACACAAGTAATTTTTTCAGTTCTTGGATGTAATATTATTCTTAGTTCAAAAATCCCACATAAAAAATGTCTATCTTAATCGGAAGCAGAAGACATTCTCCGATTTAAAAATATTTCAGGTTATTTTCTTCTATTCCAAAAGAACGCTTCCACGATATTAAAATTTTTAGTGAACGTTACCGTTACTTTTTAAAATAAGTAACGCGTTACTGTTACAAAAAAATTAACGTTCTGGGTAACGCGTTACTGTAAAATACTGATAAAGAATCAGGTTTCAGTTGTTCTGTATATGGAATCAAGTCTCTTGTTTGACAGCTTGATTTTTTGCAATCAAATAAACCAACATATCGTTTTGCTCAATTAAATACATTGTATGGTAATTTCAGTGTTTTTTGACAAAAAAATTTATAATAATAGTACAATTTTCAATTTCACAATTTAGAATTTTAGAATTTATAATTAGTACTTAAATTACCATAATGTATTTAATTAAACATACCAAAACTAAAAAAAAATATTTTTTTGTGCTTAAAAATGCATCAATTTTCATTCGTTATAAAATTTGTTTGTGACAATCATAAAATTTTTTGTTTAGTCATGCCAAGTATTCAAACTGTCTTGTGTGAGTCAAGGTGAAGTACTAAATGGAAAAAAAACTGTTGTTAAAATACTCCCAAATAATGCAATTGATAATGAAATTTGTTTTTAATAATGGTAAAATTGATTAAGTAAATATAATTAGTGCTTGATTTACCATAATGTATTTAATTAAACGTACCAACAGTTATTTTTTCATAAACAAATTTTGTATACAAGGAATTAAAGAAAAAAAAAATTAATAAAAAAAATTTGTTTTCGAGAATTAAATACATTATATTTAATTGCGATTTGATTGTTCTTTACATCCCGTTCAATCTGATGATAAATTTATTTTTAGTTACTCATAATGTGGAAGACTTACACATAATAATCTAACTATTGCTGAATGAACACGAGCAAGAATTACATTCTGAATGAGGCAGATAAATTCACATATCAAACCGTCAAAGTATTATCTGGCATCCTTTTCCTCTACATGATAAAACAGAATTTTTATAAAATTTGTCGATATAGGTAATATACAGCAAAAATTCGTGAACTCCCTTGATATCTTGAAAATATCTCAATTTTAATTCAAATCCATATGAAAACATTTTGAATTCTCTTGAAACACCTCCATACCTTCGAAAAAAATTTTAATCCAATAAAATCCTTGAAATCTGTTAAAATCTGTTGAAATCCATTGAAATTTCTATGCCCCGAAAATATTTAAAATAATTAGGGATCCTATAAATCTTATTCTTCTCTCCTTGACGTCATTAGAAATCCCTTGTATGTAAATTGAATTAAACTTATTCATTGAAACTCTCTAGAAAAAACGTTAAAATTCTTAGAAATCTTTGAAACCCCTTGAATTCTTGGAAATTTAATAAAATCCTTAAAATCTTGTGAAATTATTTTAAATACCTTAATATCGCTTGAAATCTGTGGAATCGTTAAAAATTCCCTGATATCTCTTGAAATCCTTTAGAATCCTTCAAAATACCTTGAAATATTTGGAAAACGTAAGGATCCATTAAAAAAGTATAAATAATTTAAAAGCCCTTGAATATAATTTAAATCAAACTTATTAAATGAAGTTTTCTTTAAAAAAGCGTTAAAATCCCTAGAAATCTTTGAAATCTCGTGAAATCCTTAGAGATTTAATAAAGTCCTTGAATCTTGTAAAATTCCTTGAAATATCTTGAAATATATTAAAATGTTTGTAATCACTGGGAATCTCTTGAAATTTCATTTCATTTCATTGATTTTACAAATTTCATTAGAAATCCCTTGAAATTTTTGGAAATCCTAAAAAATTCTTTGAAATCCCTTGAGATCTTTAAGAAACGTAAAAATCCTGTAAAACCCATCAAAAATTTAGACATTGTTTGAAATCCGTGAAAATATTCTTATTCTCATGAAAACCGATAAAATCTCTTAAAATCAGTTAAAATATTAGGAAATTCTATAAAATCCTTTTAAATGCCTTAAAACCCGTAGATTTTTATCAAATCTAACGAAATCGCTTAAAATCTATGGAAATTCTATGGAATTTAAATCAAATTGAACTTATTCGTTGAATTTCTCTAAGAAAAACTCTTTTAAGTCCCTGTAAATCTTTGAAATAATTTAATCTTGTAAAATCGAAACTCGAAGTTCAAACGAGTCGAGTCGAGCTTGTTAGCTTTCCAGTCGAGTCGAGCTGAACTCGATCCGGTTCGAGTCGAGTCGAGATCGAGCTTTCCAGAAAGCTCGAAACTTTTCGATCACTCGAATGTCTTCGAGATCTCGAAACTTTCTAGAACTCGAATTTCTTCGAAAACTCGAAACTTTCGAGTACTCGAATGTCTTCGAGATCTCAAAACTTTCGAGTACTCGAATACTTTCGAGCTACTCGAAGGTTTCTATATGCGCGAAAGTTTCAGGTTCTCGAGACTTTTGAAATTAACAAGAATTTTTTCAAACCCGATACTAGGAGGTTTTTCGGATTGCTAACAGCTATGTTGAAATAAAAATAAAAAATTCAAGATTTTTTATCCAAAACGATGACCAAATTCTGTAAAAATTCAATAAACTGATGGATGTATATGAAGCTCAATACTGGGGAATTTTTTGGTTTTCTGGTCACAATTTTGGAGTAAAAATTCGAAAAGTTTGATCCAAAATAGTAACAAAATTTTTGAGAAATTCAATAAACTGACGGATTTCAATGAGACCTAGCTAAAAGATTCAAATCCCTGAATATAATAATTTTTTCAAAATTTGGTCGCCATTTCGGAACAAAAAGTTCAAATTTTTTGATTTTGACTATAAATTTATGATCAGAAGCCCGAAAAAAAAAACTAGTATACTGAGTCTCATTGAAATCCGCCAGTTTATCAAATTTCTCATCCGCCAATCTATTGAAATTCTCAAAAATTTAGTCGCCGTTTTGGATAAAAAATCTTGCATTCTTACTGTTGATTTTGAAATCACTGCTAGCAATTCGAAAAACCCCCTAGTACCGAGTTTGAAGAAATTCTTGTTAATTTCAAAAGCTTTGAGATCCCGAAACTTTCGAGCAGCTCGAAGCTTTCAAGTACTCGATTTTCTTTGAGAACTCGAATTTCTTCGAGAACTCAAAACTTTCGACTTCTTGAATATCTTCGAAAACTCGAAACTTTCGAGTACTCGAATGTCTTTGAGAACTCGAAACTTTCGAGAACTCGAATTTCTTCGAAAACTCGAAACTGTTCGAGTACTTGAAACTTTCGATTACTTGAAGCCGTTCGAGTTCTCGAAACTTTCGAGAAGCTCGAAAATTTCGAGCATGCTCGAGCTCGCCCCGATTCGACTCGACTCGAAAAAAGTCGGCTCGATCGAAGTTTTGAGCTTTTTGTACACCCTTACTTGAAATAAATTAAAATCCCTTGAAATCTTTGAAATTGCTGGGAATCCCTCCAGACTTAATTTTATTTTATTTATTTTCCAAGTTCATTAGAAATATCTTGAAATCTTTGGAAGTCCTACAAAATTGTTGAAATTTCTTAAATCTCTTAAAACCCGATAAAATCTTTTAGAATAATTTGAAATATTTGGAAAACCCTTAAAAAACTTTCAAAAGCCTTAAAATCTGCGAGAGTCCCTCGGAATTGGTAGAAATCTTTTGGAATCCCTTAAAACCTCCTGATATGTTTGCAAATCGACGTTAAATGAATAAATAAATCATTCGTTTGTACTTTCTCTATTTTTTGCATCAACTATTGGAATATTTTAACGTTCTTGATTTCTATACTGATTTTTCATAATGTTTTTCTGTAGTGAGTTTTCTAGAATTGTGGAAAAATTATCAGAAATTCATTATAAGAAAATCATTATCGACCTATACTGAATTTCCTTTAATATTTTCTCGTAATGGGGGATTGCAAGGTATTATAAAAGATTGCACGGGATTTCAAAGTATTGCATGAGATTGCACAAAATTGCAATGATAGTATTTTCATGAAGCTACAATGGTTATACATATTATACAATAATTGCAAGTATCTTTCGTTGTTTCTGAGAAAAAAGCAGAAATTTTATTTCATGAAAAAAAATTCTCCTATACACAAAAATTGTTTAGCCTACATAAAACTCAGTGTGTGTATTTCTTAGAGAAGGCCAAATTAAAAAAAATTGGCTAAAATATAAGTGTAGGGTTTTTGTGAACATTGACTTTTTGTATTTTCAAGAAAATCGACGCCACCTCGTGAACATAAAACGGTTTAAAAATTTTCCGATGGATTTTGAAAGATGACGGTAAAACTCACCAGAATCCAGAAAGAATATTCGAATATGTCAAAAACTACAGAATTGGTGTTTTTTTCTCAAATCAGAAATGTACGTGTCTTTTTAAACATAATTTTAAATTTTTACAAGAAAAGTGAAAAAATATTGGGTTCAGCAAATAATGAAAATTTTTAACACAAGTAATTTTTTTAGTTTTTAAATGTAATATTATTCTTATTTCAAAAATCCAACAATAAAAAATGTCTATTGTACTGGGAAGCAGAAGATATTCTCCGATTTGAAGACATTTTATGTTGTTTTTTTCTTGCCTCAAAGAACGTTTCTACAGCATTCGCATTTTTTAGTTAAAACATTCTTATGTTATTATTTCAAATTATTTTAATTATTTTTGATGATAACAGAAAATTCAGAATTGTATGAATGGCGCAAATGCAGGTATGATACAAAAATTCAAAAGAATTTTTAGCTGCTGGTCAATAATAAATTACTGTAGGTCATACTGTAGGTCATTCGAAAAAAAATGTAAACAAAAATTAATTTAAAGAACTAAAGAAAATCATAACTTTGATGGAATATTTATAGTTTTATTTAAAATTTTGAGCTTAGCTTTATCACGTAATAATAACGTTTTTTCCCCTTCAGAATCGATATTTCTTGAAATTATTATCATTTATTGAGAAAAATGTTTTCCTCCCACTAAAATTTGATTTTTTTTAGAACAGGATAATTTTTGGAAAAATGTGATAATATTACATTTTTGGAATTTGTAAATAAATAAAAATTCGTAAATAAATATCCCACTAACCAAATGCAAAAAATGTAATCTTTGTTGGTATTTCAAAAAAATTCTAACTTGAGCAAAATTTGTTTTCTAAAATATGATTTTGTATCTATCTTACTGAAAACTGCACATCTAAAAAATCCGCAATAATTTTCGAACCCATAGAAAACATTTTTAATTTTTCAAACTTTATGAAATTTCAACACCTCTATGGTGGTCAGCAGTTTTATGTATTTTTTTAATCGCAGATTATCCTGATAGGATACCTTTAATTTTACACATAATTCAAAACCAGATTTCAAAAAATAATTTTTTTCACTTCCTCCTAAACTCTCATATTATTTCAGTTTAAAAAACAAATGATTACATTTTTAAAAAATTGTCACATACAACTTTTGGAACCAAAAATGCATTGCAATTTTTTTTCGCATTTTTATGCTTATCGCCCGGAAATGTGTTCCATTCCACACAAAACTGAATCCATTTTTTTTCTTTTGGAAAAAAGTATATTTAGAGGTGGCGCAAACCCCATGAAGTTTAACACGTATTTCCCATAAGACAAAAAAGCGTTTTTGTACATTTTATTCAGAATCAACAATATTATATCGAGTTGAAACTCAACATTTATCTTCACAATTAGCCATAGAATATGAATAAAATACTTCTTTTTTAATATCGCCCCCATAAGTCTGTTTTATAGAGTATCCAAAAAACCCCATAAGTGATCAAATGGGTTTTGCCAGTTTTTCACGCTAATTACGATTTTTTGCAGGTTTTTAAATGCAAATTGTTTCTAATACATATAATGCTACTTTATACTCATAATTAGATATTTACATAAATTTTTTAAACAATTTATTATTTTTTTTAGCATTTTTCTCTTAGAATAGAGTTAGAAATTCTCTGTTTTTAAACAAAATTTCCACTTTTTGTCCAATTTACAATTAGAGTGATGCAATACTCAATTAATGTTATCAAAAATAATTGTTTAAACAATTTATTATTATTGTTAATAATATTAAATTTGAATAATGCCAGAAAGTTGCGGTTTTTTTTAATTTTCAACTATTTGTCTACTTTTCACTTGGAGGGAGTTAATAATTAATTCAATTTAGCGAATAAAATTATTTGAACAAATGGTTATTATTTATAACTATCTTTTTCTTTATTAATGCTAGAAAGTTGCGGCTTTTTTATGAAATTTGTAACTTTTCACCCACTTTTTACTTAATAAATGAATAATCATAAATAATAATAATAAAAATTATTTCTTTAGAGTTTTGCCTTCATAATAAGTTGAAAAATTGGAAAACAAGTTATTGATCGAAATTTACTTAATTTTACAACATCAAGGCCGAGTCTAAACTTTATAAGAGTTTCTATGCACATATTCAAATAAAAATTTGTTCATAAAATGAAATTTTGGACGCCTGGGTATGAACAATCAATAATTTCTTTGAAGCCAAAAAGTCAAGCTTTATTTTAAGATATTTTAAGAAAAAATAAAAATAACCTAAATTGTGAAAAAGTTAAGGAAACTATTAAATTGTTTAAAAAATGCTTAAAATTTTTCCATTTTTTTCGTTAATAAAATAGAATAAAAGAGTGAAAAATAAACTTTCGAAAACCCTCATAAAAAATGTAAATCGCTGAAATAGAAAGGAAGTTAAATAAGGCTTTTGAAAATACCCGTGCAGGCGTTGGAGTTGAAAATTTCACCCCCCCCCCCCCCCCGATCACTTGGAGATGGGTGTTAATCGTGGTCTATAAATTTGTCGATTAAGTACTGTTGGGTAGGTGAACATATTTCCAGAATTGAAAGGAAATCGAAGAACATGACTTTTAAATTTGGGGCAGTTGAGAAATAATGCCCCTTATTTAAACAATTTATTATTGTTTGTAACTATCTTCTATAAGACAAGTGCTGGATAGTTGCGGTTTTTTCTGAAACGTTTAACTTTGCTTTGCATTTTTAGTTGTAAACAAATAATAAATGAACATAAGAGAGAATCATATTTTAGGCAACCTCTTTCCTTTTGTGAATATTATTTAATAAAATTGGTAACAGAGTACCGGAAGCAATTTCTTGACTGCATTAAGTCTGCCTTGTCCCGTGATGTTATAATCGATTAATTATTTGTTTGAGGTCTTTTTAATGTAATATTAAAATATGTGCAATTCCAAATTTTTCTTTTGCGCTTTGCAATAAACTTCTTGTTGAAAAAGAGGAAAAATAACTTACTTAAAAAAATACAATAATATTTAAAAATGATTCTTGTCTAAGAGAATATAGTTATAAACAATAGTCAATTGCTGAAGGAAGCATGTTTGTTAACTTGCATTGATTATTACCTCACTAAGTGAAAAGTGGACAAAAAGTTTAAGAGTCAAGAAAAAACTGCAAATTTTTAGCACTTATCTAAGAGAAAATAGTTGTAAACAATAATAAATTGTTTAAACAACTATTTCTGTTAACTTGCATTATTTATTACTTTAATAAGTAAAAAGTGGATAAAAAGTTAAAAATTTCAGAAGAAACCGCAACTATCTAGCATTATTCAAATCGAATATTATTAACAATGATAGTAAATTGTTTAAACAATTGATTTTTTCAACTTCAATCAATTATTTACCTCACTTCAATTGGAAATTGGACAAAAAGTGGAACATTTTTGAAAAAACTGCAATTTTCTAGCATTTTAAGAGAATATTATTAACAATCATAAATTGTTTGAACAATTATGTTTGTCAACACTAATTAACTATGAACTTACTCTAATTGAAAATTAGACAAAAAGTGGAACATTTTGGAACAAACCGCGACTTTCTAACTTTATTCTAAGAGAAAATGGCGAGAAACAATAAATAAATTGTTTAGAAAATTTAATGTGAACATCTAATTATCAGTATAAAGTAGTATTTTATATATAAGAAACAATTTACATTAAAAAAACCGCAAAAATTACAATTAGCGCAAAAAATTCGCAAAACCCATTTTTTCACTTATGGGATTTTTTGGAACCCTATAAAACATACTCATGGGGGTGACATTTAAAAACTAATATTTCATCCATATTCTACGGCTAATTGAGAAGAGAAATGTGAAGTTTCAACTCGATTCAGCTAATAATGTCGATTCTGAATAAAATTTACAAAAACGCCTTTTTTTCTTATGGGAAATACGTGCTAAACTTCATGGGGCTTGCGCCTCTAAATATAATTATTTTCGGAAACAAAAAAAAAATGGATTTATTGTTGTGTGGATTCGAACAACTTTCCGGGCGATATGCATGGAAATCCGAAAAAAACATTTTTGGACAACCGTATTGTTCAGTCGTATCTATTTAAGTTCTATTTTTTTCGGGTAGTGTCGATTCCTACAGTGAGGTAAAAACTTTAATTTAAGAATTTACTTCTTTTAATTAGATATCTACTCCTCAAATATCTTCTCTAAATTTTTATTAAATACATATCTAAATATACTTTGGGCTCAGCTGAATCACTACATAAAATATGTTACAATTTATATCAATTTAAAGTAAATTTTTCTGCCTATAAAATAATATTATATGAAGTAATGAAAACTCTTGTTACGATAAAGGACCGAAATTTTTCATAAATTTCCGGAAATTTATGGAAATAGTTAAAAATGAATTTTGGGTAAGTTACCATATTTACCTGTAAAATTGCCATAAATGAGCGAAATTTTTCATAAATTTCCGGAAATTTATGGAAATTTTTAAAAATAAATGTTGGGTAATCTATGGTAAGTTACCATATTTACCGGTGAAATTACCATAAATGACCGAAATTTTTCATAAATTTCCGGAAATTCATGGAAATTTTTAAAAATGAATTTTGGGTAAGTTACCATATTTATCTGTAAAATTGCCATGTATGACCGAAATTGTTCATAAATTTCCAGAAATTTATGGAAATTTTTAAAAATGAATTTTGGGTAAGTTACCATGTTTCCCTGTAAAATTACCATAAATGACCGAAATTTATGGAAATTTTTAAAAATGAATTTTGGGTAATCTGTGGTAAGTTAACATATTTACCTGTAAAATTATCATGAATGACCGAAATTTTTCATAAATTACCGGAAATGTATGGACTTTTTTAAAAATGAATTTTGAGTAAATTACCACATTTACCTGTAAAATTACCATAAAAAACCGAAATTTTTCATACATTTCTGGAAATTTTTAAAAATGAATTTTGGGTAAGTTAACATATTTACCTGTAAAATTACCATGAATGACCGAAATTGTTCATAAATTTCCAGAAATTTATGGAAATTTAAAAAAATGAATTTTGGGTAATCTGTGGTAAGTTAATATATTTACCTGTAAAATTACCATAAATGACCGAAATTTTTCATAAATTCCCGGAAATTTTTAAAAATGAAGTTTGGGAAATTTATGGTAAGTTACAAATCATCTCTAAAATTACCATAAATTAGGTTATCATTAACGTCATGCTTCATTATACAAAATCTAATATGGACTGAAATCATGACTGTATTTCGAGAAATGTCTGAAATCATCCATTTGTTATAAAAAATATCGTATGCGCCAAGGGGGGGAAGCGCTTTTTCCTCTAGGTGCATAATATACTATTATCTCTTTTATTATGTCTCCCGACAAATTTACACATTTTTCCAAATAAAATTTCAGCAAATATGTATGAGAAATGTAAAATATATCAGAAGTTCTATAATTTTGCATTGTCTTAAGATTTGATAAGTTTTTTAATTTTGTTGAATTTTATACACTAAGCTTGTTATCTAAAAAGATCTAATGAAGCCAGCATCCATCTGAAGTCGATACTTTTGATAATGTAACACTCTTTAAACTTCTGTTGCAACTGACAGGAAATATAAATTAAAATTATTTTATTTGCAATTTTTTAAATTAAAACTTCAGTACCCATAAAACAGGATACATGCATATCATCTTAGTCAGTGTCTAGTATTACAAAATTTTCCGTAAAATTAACCACTCAAGTATAGCGCTGGGACTAGAATTACAGAAATTTCCGTAATCCGACCCAGCTGGAAATGGGCTAGGTGTACGGAAAAATGTGTAATACCGGAAAGTACGATCATCTTACAACGACTTTATATTTAATCGGTTTACTTAGAGTAAAAGTACCAATTGACACCCCAATTGTTGACACTTTTTTCTAATTCCTTAGATAACATTTACGACCTTTTTAGCTTATTTTCCTTTAATTATTTTAATTCGGCGATCATTTTTGTATATATTGCATGTGGAAGTTATACAATGCAATCAAATATTCATCAAAATTAAATAAATTCACTTGGGTTTTTGGCCTTCCAATAACTGAGATAGGCTGCTAAGAATGGTTTCTTTTACCATTATTTATATATTGTAATAAATGTATTATAGACACTCGACGTGAAATCAAATAATTTCAAATCATTAAATTTTCAATAATTTATACTCTAATTAATTAAAACCATATATATTTTTCTGTAATTTAAAAAATTTAAATATAAAATGAAGCATTATGTCAGTGGCAAATATAGATAAATGCCTGCTTCCTGTTTTTATCACTTTGATTAGAAGCCACGTAATCTGAAATATCAAAAACTAATTATGAAAATATAAAGAGAACCTTGTCGCATATACACAATTTCGTTATCCGAATTTCCTGTTACGGATGCGATTATTTTAAACTTTCATAGTTATTTTAAATTTTAACTTGTAATATTTATTATTCTACAGATTTGATTGTGAAATCCACTTAATGCATATGACCTCTGAAAAAAAGACGGAAGCATAAAAAATGATGTATTGGTATTAGTCAATTAATATGAGGTATCTGTGCTATATTATAATAATTTTTTTATTGCGAGTATAATAAATATCGATATGTTACATGAAACACTTATAATTTCGAAATTTAAGAAAAATGTTACACCTTTTTTATCCCGATTTAGTACCGGCAATAAGTAAAAATTCGTTTTCGAGACTTAAATATATTATATTTCATTGCGATTTGATTGTCATTTACATCCCTTTCAATCTGACGATAAATTTATTTTTAGTTATTCATAATGTGGAAGACTCACACGTAATAATCTAACTATAGCTAAATGAACACGAACAAGAAAGACATTCGGACTAAGGCAGATAAATTCACATATCAATCCGCCAAAGTCTTATCTGGCATCCTTTTCCTCTACATACTAACACTGATTTTTTATAAAATTTGTACAGCGCAATATCGAAACTCCGAGAATAATTTATTCCCTACACAGATTTTTCTACTTATTTCTCTAATTATATTCAAATACTGTTAAGATCTAAAAACAATAAAAAGGAAGTGTTTGACTACTTCTTCTATAAATATTAGGGTGGTCCATTTTTTTTCGAATTTACATGCATTCCCCCCCCCCCCAAGTTGTTTGAATCCACAAAAAATTAATTCATTTTTTTTTTTGAAAAAAAAAAAAATATTTAGAAGTTCCGCAAGCCCTATAAAGTTTAACACGTATTTCCCATTAGCAAAAAAAGAGATTTTTGTAAATTTTATTCAGAATCGTCAATATTAGGTTTGTAAAGTTAACACTCAACATTTTTCTTCACAATTAGTCACATAAGAGGAATGAAAAATTGCTTTTTAAATTTCACCCACATAAGTCCGTAAGGTCCCTAAAATACCTCATTAGTGTTTAAAGAAATTTTTTACTTTATTTATTATTGTTTTTAGCATTTTTCAGTTAGAATAGAGTTAGAAAGACGCGGTAATAATTAATTAAATGTAACAAACCTAATTGTTTAAACAAATTATTATGGTTTATAAATATCTTCTTCTATAGTAATGTTAGATAGTCGCCGCTTTTTCTGAAATTTTTAACTTTTTGTCCACTTTTTACTTGGGGAGGTACTCATTAATGAAAGATAACAAAGATAATTGTTTAAATAATTTCATATTATTTTTAATAATATTATCTTTGAGTAATGCTAACAATTTGCACTTTTTCCTGAAATTTTCAACTTTTTTCCACTTTTCACTTAAGGTGAACTAAGAATTAATACAACTCAACCAAAATAAATGTTAAGCAATTTACTATTGTTTGTGAATATCTTCTCCCATAATAATTCTATAAAGTTGTGATTTTTTCTGAAACTTTTTACTTTGCTTTGACTTTTATGTTATGAACAAATAATAAATAAACATCTTAGAGGATCATTTTTTAATTAATCTCTTTATTGGGTATATTTTTCTGAAATAGAATCAGATATTTGAAATATTCTTCAAATTTTCTATATGGATCTTATTGAATGTAACTCCTCCTTGAAGTAGTTACTGAGAGCCTTTTTGTCCAAATTATTATTTTGAAAACATTAGCAAAAGAGTACAAATACTTCATTAAAAAATTGGAATATTACTTAAAAAATGATTCTTCTTGATGTTCATTTATTATTTGTTCATAACTAAAAGTCAAAGAAAAGCTGAAAATTTCACAAAAAATTGCTACTTTCTAGCATTATTCAAAGGGAATATCATTAAAAAAAAAAAAAAATTTTGTAAGCAATTAAGCTGATTAACTCGAATTAATTATTACCTCACTCTCTGATTGAAAAGTGGACAAAAAGTGAACAATTTAAGAAAAAACAGCAACTTTCTAGCATTAGTTAAAGAGAATATTATTTTGGATCAAAAGTGGAAAATTTTAGTAAAACTGCAACTTTCTAGCATTATCCTAAGATGATATTGTTATAAATAATGATAAATTATTTAAATAATTATTTTTGTCAACTCTAATTGATTATTGCCCCAATCTAAATGAAAAGTTGAAAGCAAGTTAAAAAATTCAGAAATACCGCGACTTTATAACTCCATTCTGCGAGAAAATTACTATAAACAATAATAAATTGTTCGAACAATTTATTTAAACATTTAATTATCAGTATCAGGTAGTATTTTATGTATTAGAAACAATTTGTACTACAAAATAACAAAAAAATAATAATAGGCACCAAAAACTCGCAAAACATAATTTTTTACTTATGGAGTTACTTTGGGACCCTATAAAACAGACTTATGAGGGTGAAATTTAAAAAGTAATTTTTGATTTGTATTCTAACGCTAATTCAGAAGTAAAATGTTAAGGGTGAATTCGATACACCTAACATTGACGATTCAGATTGAAATTTACCAAAACGCCTTTTTTTCTTATGGGAAATACGTGTTAAACTTTAAAAAAATGCATTTATTTTTGTATGGATTCAAACAAATTTATGGGGGATATGCATGGAATTCCGAAAAAGAAATTTTCCAATGCATTTCTGGACCATCCTAATTAACATGCAATGTATCATTTTATTAAAAACATTTACCGTTGTATAAAAATGTGTAAAAAAAATAAAATGTATATAAATAGTGAAATGCTATTACTGTAGTTGTACAATAAAATCTACTGTATCGATGCCATCGTCCAAGGATAAAACCCTGTCGAGTGTGGGTCATTTCCACGGAGGTTTCGTTTTCAGCTGATCCGTTTTTGCGACTATCTTCTGAGGCACTGGTATATATTCACTTTCATCGTGAACACTAGTCTGTGAAGAAGTTCGCGTGTGTATAAAAAATAATTTCTATAATATTAAATTCGCTAATAACTTCACTCTCTTTTTCATAGAAATTCGTCTAGTACGTATTTAAAAATTAAATAATAATCTCATTCAATTGTTGGATGAATGGCGCAAATGCAGGTCTGATACCAAAAATTCAAAAGAATTTCTAGCTGCTGGTCAATCACAAATTACTGTAGGTAGTGTGAATCGATATAGTTTAAGTCATCCCGTCCAGATGACGTCTTCATATGAAAAAAGAGTGTTGAAAAAAATTAATTTAAAGAACTAAAGAAAATCATAACTTTAATGGAATATTTTAGGCTTCAGGGTGGCGGTTTCAATCCAGGAAAAAATTCCCGGCCATTTTTCGGTTTTTTCCCGGTTTGCAAAAATATTTTACGGTCATTAAAATCAAAAAATTCCTCATAAAACTGAATTTTTTTCATTTGAAGTAATCAAAAGAGAACTCAAAATCCAAGCACTCAAAGTGGAACTCTTTTGAATTTTAAACTTTTAAAATGTAATCTTAAACATTGTTTAATTCAAACACTCAATAATTTACACGTATAAAATGGAAACTCTCAACACTTTCCAATTGAACAATTTTAAACTAAATTTCATTGAACTGCAAAATTTTACATTTTTAAGTTCTAGAATTTGAACGCTCAAAGATTTCTAATTAAAAAATATAAATCCTCCCTTTCAACACACATTAATTCCACATTCCAATTCAGTCTACTCAATAAAAATGTTAAAAAGGGAAAATTGGCATCTTCCAATTCAGAAAAACAATAGTAACAAAAATTTTCTCCTTTCCATCTCAATAAAAATGTTCAGAACAAAAGAATTGCCTCTTTTAAATTAGAAAAAATTGAAAACGAAAATTCCTCCCTTCTAACTCGATACAAACCTTAAAAAAATGTCTTTTCCAATTAGGAAAACAATTAAACCAAAATTTTCTCTTTCCAAGTCGTCAAAAATTTTTAAACCAAAAAAGGCCTTCTTCTAGTTCATAAAATCTTGAAAATCGAAATTTCCTCTCTCCCAACTCAATGAAAATGTTAAAAATAAAAAATTACTCTCTTCCAATTCCGAAAAAAGATTGAAAATAAAAATTTCCCCCCTTTAACTCAATAGAGATGCTAAAAAGGAAAAATGGCATCTTCCGATTAAGAAAAAAAAATGTCGTCGCTTCCAACTCTATAAAAAACAAAAATTTCCCTCTTACAATTTTGAAAAAATTTAGAACGAAAATTTCCTCCCTTCCAACTCACTAAAAACTAAAAAAAAATGTATCTTCCAACTAAGAAAAAAATTTAAAACAAAATTTCCTCCTTCCAATTCGCTAAACATTTTTAAATTAAAAAGAGTCCTTCTTCTAGATTATAAAAAATTGAAAATGGAAATTTCCTCTCTTCGACTCAATCAAAATGTTAAAAATAGAAAATTACCATCTTCGAATTCATAAAAAAGATTAAATATAAAAATTTCACACCTTCAACGCAATAAAGATGCTAAGAAGGAAAAATTGCATCTCCCAATTAATAAAAAAATGTCGTCCCTTCCAACTCTATAAAAAAAAATTTCATCTTGCAATTGTGGAGAAAATGGAAAACGAAAATTTCCTCCCTCCAAGTCACTAAAAATCTTGTAAACAGCAAAAGTCCCTCTTACAATTCAGAAAAAATCGAAATTTCCTATTTTCCATATCAATGAAAATGTTAAAAATAAAAAATTACCCTCTTCCTAATCTATAAAAATCTTTCAAAAAATTTCCCACTTCCCATTCAGAAAAAATTGGAAACGAAAACTTCCTCCCTTCCAACTCAATTGAAACATTAAAAATTAAAAATTATACTTCCTCCAATTCATAAAATATTGAAAACGAAAATTTCCTCCTTTCTAGGTCGATACAAATATTTAAAACATAAAATGTCCCTCTTTCAATTCAACAAAAATTAAACACTGAAATTTTCTTATTTCAAACTCAATAACAAATTTTAAAATACAAAATTTCCCCACCTTCAACTCAATGAAAATGTAAAAAACAAAAAAAGTTCCTCTTCCAATTAAAAAAAAATTTGATGCCAAAATTTCCTTTCTTTCTTTCAAAATTAGAATTGTGAAATGCAAACGTTTTTTTATACATAAATCTTTTTGAGTTTATTTTAATTTTTTTAATTTTGAATCGTTTCAAATTAATCATTGATAATTTATTATTTATGCATAAAAATTCAACACTTTCATTTACAAATTTTTTAAACGGAAGAATGAAAATTGTAACGTTCAAAGTTGAAATTTAGCACTTTAAAATTTTAACGATTCAATGTTTTTCTATTTCAAACAAATCAGTTTCAAATTGTTTAGTTTTGAATATTTTATTCATAATTGATCATTTTAAATAAACAGTCAAATATTGCTAAATGTTCCAAAATTGTTCATTTTTTTAAATAAGAAATTTCAAATTAAGTGGGTTAAAAATGGAATATTTTAGACTGAAATAATATTTAAATAGGATTCGAAATTGAATAAAAGCGAACTAATTATGAATCTATAATTTAGAAATTCTGGTTAAATTTTGAAGAGATTCAGAATCTTCTTCAAAAATCAATTATTGTTAAATTTTTAAGACTCGAACTACAGTTCAGTTTCAAAAAACACTATTTAATTTATATTTACAGTTAATCAATTTAAAACGTGTTTTATCCAAAATTTTCCAATTAAAACGCTTTTAAATTTTTAAGTCTTCAAAGTTACATTTTAAAATTCTTCAAACAGAAAATGAAGGCTTAAAAATGAAGACCGGAAATGAAAAACATGTAAATTAAAATATTTTAGAATTACGCATCATAAACTGAATAATGTCATAACTGAAAAAGTTAACAATTGAACTTCATATTTAAAAAAATTTGAAATCGAACTTATTTTAAATTCCATCATATCCCGTGATATGAAATTTCTGATACTTTAAGTGGTCGGATAGATTTTTCTTTTCAAAGTTTGTAAAATTATCGTTCAAGAAATAAATTTAATATCATTTCCTGGTTTTCCCGGTCTAAACAAATTTTCAGTCATTTTCCGGTTTCCTGATCCAGGTGGCCACCCTGAGTCTTCGAAAAGTGAATTTCGAATCAAAAAGTGTCTTCAGAGACTGTTAAATTAAGAAAAAAATAAATAAAAATGTATACCCAAGTTAGAAACTTATGTTAGAAACTCACCTCAGAAGTTGGATGCCACGTAATACTGTCTTCGCTTAAAATACTTAATTCTTTCTTTGAATAATGCTTTCTTGGAAGGTCTTTACAACGAGGACTCATGTCATTTTCTGCAAACTTTGCTTTCGTAAATTCATCCCTTGACTGCTGCATATCTAGAATCTAAAATAACTACTTGTTATTCTGTTCGGCATATTAAGAAGTCAGTGTCCAAGCCACGAAATCATTTAACAAATAATAAATAGTGTCATGCAATTTTTTAAAGAATAAACCCAGCTGTTAAATATTTTTTAAATCTGGTATGTACACAAGATAAAATCGTGTGAAATCCATTAAAATCTTTTAAAATACCCTAAAAGCTTCAAATTTCGTTGAAATACTTCAGAACCCCTGCAATCTATTAACATCCTTTTTAAATCCCTTTAAATCTTGAAAATCACTTAAAATCCGTAGAAATCTCCTGATATCTTATAATTTCTTTTGAAATCTTATAATTTCCTTTAAATCCTATGAATCTCTCAAATATGATGAAATCCTTTGGAATCACTAAAATCCGTAGAAATCCCTATAAGTCCCTTGAAATTTCATTTCATTTATTCCAGAAAAGTCTCCAGAAATTCGTTGGAATTCCTTGAAATCTTTTAAATACCATTGATATCTTGGATACCTTTTTAAAATCCTTTTAAATTGTCTGAACCCCTACGAGATTCTTTGAAACCCCTTACACGTTTTGAAATCCAATAAAATCTATTAAAAAGCCCTCTGAAATCTGTGGTAAATTTTACACCATTTTTTAATCCTTTGAAATATATAGAAATTTCTTATAATCTTATGGAGCCTTTTACTTTCTTTTAAAATCCCATGAATCCCTCAAATATTATAAAACTCCTTTAAATTTTGCAAATACCGTAAAAATTCCTTGGAATCTTTTAAAATTTCTGAAATCTTACGAAATAATTTGAAATTCGCTGAAAATTTGTAAATCTTTTAAGATTATCTATAATCCTACAAAATCCTTGGAAATCTCATGAAATTTCTTGGAATCTTTTAGAATACACTATATTCTTTGAAAGTCTTTGATATTTGTAAAATTCCGTGAATCTTGTGAAATCATTACACAATTTTTTAGAATCCCTTGAAATCTATAGAAATTTCTTATAATCTTTCAATTTCTTTTGAAATCCTATCAATTCCTTGAATATGATGCAATCCCTTGAAATCCCTTGAAATCACTGAAATCCCTAGAAGTCCCTTGAAATTTAATTTAATTTATTGCCTAATTTTCCGTGAAAATCCGT